>SJYT01023484.1:65183-88681 GCA_006410635.1 Cephalophus harveyi | reverse complement strand
GTTCAAAATTTCTTTAAAAAATTTGAACATATGAATTAATATTTAAATATCTCATATACCAAGACAAAGAAATTCCATTTTTAATGTAATACTTTTAAAAGACTTGCATATAGCAAAACAATTCATAGTATAATTCCAAGTAGCAAAAGTAGCTGTAAATATGTATTTCAGGATGATAGCAATTAAAATTATATATTTATTCTAGGTATCACATTTCTTTAATCGCAGGAGTAACTTTCAGTCAGTTCAGTCACTCAGTCATGTCTGACTCTTTGTGATCAATGGACTGTAGTATGCCAGGCTTCACTGTCCATGATCTACTCCCAGAGCTTGCGCAAACTCCTGTCCATCGAGTCCGTGATGCCATCCAACCATCTCATCCTCTATCGTCCCTTTCTTCTCCTGCCTTCAGTCTTTCCCAGCATCAGGGTCCTTTCCAATGAGTCCATTCTTTGCATCACATGTCCAAAGTATTTCAGCTTCAGCTTCAGCATCAGTCCTTCCAGTGAATATTCTGGGCTGATTTTCTTTAGGATTGACTGATTGGATCTCCTTGCAGTCCAGGGACTCTCAAGAGTCTTTTCCAACACCACAATACAAAACATCAATTCTTCAGCTCTCAGCCTTCTTTATGGTCCAACTCTCACATCCATACATGACTACTGGAAAAAGCATAGCTTTGACTAGACAAACTTTTGTGGGCTAGTAATGTCTCTGCTTTTTAATATGCTGTCTAGGTTGGTCATAGCTTTTCTTCCAAGGAGCAAGCATGTTTTAATTTCATGGCTACAGTCAGCATCTGCAGTGATTTTGGAGCCCCCAAAATAAAGTCTGTCACTGTTTCCATTGTTTCCTCTTCTATTTGCTATGAAGTGATGGGACTGGATACCATGATCTTAGTTTTTTGAGTGCTGAGTTTTAAGCCAGTTTTTTTCACTCTCCTCTTTCACTTTTATCAAGAGACTCTTTAGTTTATTTTCACTTTCTGCCATAAGGGTGCTGCTATCTGCCACATATCAGAGGTTATTGATATTTCTGTCAGCAATCTTGAATCCAGCTTGTGCTTCATCCAGCCCAGCATTTTGCATGATGTACTCTGCATATAAGTTAAATAAGCAGGGTGACACTACTCGGCCTTAACGTATTCCTTTCCCAATTTGGAAACAGTCTGTTAGCTGACTGTATAGTCTCCATATTTGGCCGTGAAGAATATAATCAATCTGATTTCGGTGTTGACCATCTCGTGGTGTCCATGTGTAGAGTCGTCTCTTGTGTTGTTGGAAGAGGGTGTTTGCTATGACCAGTGTGTTCTCTTGGCAAAACTCTGTTAGCCTTTGCCTTTCTTCATTTTGTACTCCAAGGTCAAACTTGCCTGTTACTCCAGGTATCTCTTGACTTCCTACTTTTGCTTTCCAGTCCCCTATGATGAAAAGGACATCTTTTTTTGGTGTTAGTTCTAGATGATCTTCTAGGTCATCATAAAACCATTCAACTTCAGCTTCTTCAACTTTAGAGGTTGTGGAATAGACTTGGATTACCATGATATTGAATGGTTTGCCTTGGAAACAAACAGAGATCATTCTGTTGTTTTTGAGATTGTACCCAAGTATTTTAAAGTTAGTTTTATTTGAGGACACTCTTTTCTAATAACTTTTTCTATTAAACTCAAGAAATCTAATCATCTGAGGATGTCATTTTTTTAAAAATAGATTTTCAATTCTCACAATGATGTATGAAATAAGTATATTTATACTCCCTTAAAAATAATTAAAGAGAAACATTAAACGGTTGGTAACTTGCTCACCATCATGGAGTTGGTATATTTTCATCCATTATTGGAGGAAAGAAGAGTTATGGTAGTTTCATCTATGAAGTGTAATTATGGGGTGTTTGCTATTTTTTTCTTGCTTTCTATATTTTCAGAATTGAGCATGTGTTATTTAATAGTTAGACAAATGAGTGTCCATAAATAAAAGATGTGTATAAGAGACAGCTCTTGAGCCATCAAGCTATAGATTTCTTTCTATTACATCAATTCTGCAGGAAAACTTAAGGATTGGTGTGTGGCAAATTGTTTTCTTAGGTAGAACACTATTTAATAGTTAGACAAATGAGTGTCCATAAATAAAACTAACATTGAAGTTGAATTCTTAATTAACAAGTATTCTGGTATAAATACAGTGATATATAATCACAGTTGTATGTTATACCATTTCTATTCAAAAAATTTTTTCGTGTTTTATTTAATGAGCTTCAAAGATTGAGTTCATCAAAAGATAATAAAAATGTAACAGTTCGGTTCAGTTCAGTCACTCAGTCGTGTCCGATTCTTTGCAACCCTATGAATTGCAGCACGCCAGGCCTCCCTGTCCATCACCAACTCCCGGAGTACACTCAGACTCACGTCCATAGAGTCCCTGATGCCATCCAGCCATCTCATCCTCGGTCGTCCCCTTCTCCTCCTGCCCCCAATCCCTCCCAGCATCAGAGTCTTTTCCAATGAGTCAACTCTTCACTAGAGGTGGCCAAAGTACTGGAGTTTCAGCTTTAGCGTCATTCCTTCCAAAGAACACCCAGGACTGATCTCCTTTAGAATGTATAGAATACTGCTATTTCAAACTATTTCTTTTTTCAACAACATTTGCAACCGATGTTGATTTGTAACTCAATGCCTTTACCTGTGCTTATAAATAATGGTGATTAGCATGAAAAATAGTAACCAAGAGAGGAGGCCTGTTCTTTATGTAGTAAAAAAAAACAAACAAGTATAAGTACTAAAGTATCTCTGACTTATTGCCAGATGTAATAAATTAGCAATAATACAGAAATCTCAAAGTTTAGCATGCTATTTGTTTTATTTATCAGATCTAGGTAATGATAAATGAAATTAAACACACAAAGCTATTGATTTCAATGGCACCTGCATTCGCCATGGGAGAAGTTTGCTAATGCTGCTTTACTAAGGTATTTTATTTTACTGAAAACAAACCTTTCTCTTTTCAGGAATGAAGTCTTTTGTAGCGATACTCATCCATTGTTTGAAGAAACTCTCTGTGGTCATTATCCTAACTCTCTTTTTTCTGAGTGTATTTTCTCTAATTGGGATGGGGCTCTTCATGGGCAACCTGAAGCATAAATGTTTGCGATGGCCCCAAGAAAATGAAACTGACACGCTGAATAACAGAACTGGAAATCCATATTATATTCGAGGTAAGAATCCCTTACCATCTATATCAAAAAGAATTCTTCACAGAAATGTTGAACCTTCAATTTCAGAACAAATTCAACTTCTGAACAATCTTCATGTAAATACTTAACTATGCTCAAGTACTAATTTGGATCAGTTTCCTTTATCAGGATGATAAAGTTCCACGTCTTCAGACAGTGTCAGGGAAACCTAAGTTTGGAATTGTTAAAACTCACCAATTTTATCATTTCAAAAATAAATAAATATGACCAAAGCTTTCTAGACTGAGATAAAATGGTAGGCTACAAACTCCTTCCTTCTTACTGTAGAGAAGGATGTTCATTTGTACAGATGTAATTGGGTTTTAGATATGCTGTTCACTCAAAATTAAATACAAAATATCGTGTCTTTCCTATTTTTCTAGAAACAGAAAACTTTTATTATTTGGAAGGAGAAAGATATGCTCTTCTTTGTGGCAACAGATCAGATGCTAGGTAAGTGGTATTAATGTCTTCTTCTATCAAGTCTGTATTGTAATGGAGAGTGGAATTGGGCTCTTCACTGCTCAAAAGCCAGTAACAGGCCATTTAGTGAAAAGGAAAGTTTGCTTTATTTTAGACTCTAGCAACCGAGGGGAGGGTAGACTGTTGTTCAAAGGCTGACTCTCCATCTGCCCCAACAATCAGGGGGCAAGAGGGAGGGAGCTACATGCAGAAATAGCAAGTCAGCTCTGACAGTCATCTTGAAATTGGTCATCCGTGGTCTGACCAGCATCATGTTGATTGTTTTAAGTATGATTAATCTTCGGATCCAGGGTTGCTTGGTTTCAGTTTCCTTGAGACCAATTCTTAGAATTATGGCAGCTTATGGGAACCTGGTGGCTTAGTGGTAAAGAATCCACCTGGCAGTGCAGGAGATGCTGGCTTGATCCCTGGGTCGCGAAGATCCCCTGAAGGAGGAAATGGCAACCCTCCAGTATTGTGAACAGAGGAGCCTAGTGGACTACATGGAGTCTCAAAAGAGTCAGAAACGACTTACAGACTAAACAACAATAGGCCTTAAAATAATTCTTCAGTGAGATGACAAAACTCTCAAGTCTTCAGTTCAGTTCAGTTCAGTCGCTCAGTCATGTCTGACTCTGCGACCCCGTGCACTGCAGCACGCGAGGCTTCCCGGTCCATCACCAACCTCTGGAGCTTATTCAAACTCATGTTCATCGAGTCAGTGATGCCATTCAACCATCTCATCCTCTGTCATCCCCTTCTCCTCCTGCCTTCAATCTTTCCCAGCTTCAGGGTCTTTTTAAATGAGTCAGTTCTTCGCATCAGGTGGCCAAAGTATTGGAGTTTCAGCTTCAGCATGAATCCTTCCCATGAATATTCAGGACTGATTTCTTTTAGGATGGACTGGTTGGATCTCCTGGCAGTCCAAGGGACTCTCAAGAGTCTTCTCCAACACCACAGCTCAAAAGCATCAATTCTTTGGTGCTCAGCTTTCTTTATAGTCCAACTCTCACATCCATAAATGACTACTGGAAAAACTTATTTTCTTATAATTTCAGATGAAGAGATAAAGTTGAAATAGAGTGCTTCTCAGCAGTACAATGGCTCAATTCCTTGTGTTGCTTTCCTCAGCTGGAATGACTTGGCACCCATCTGAAACTCAATTCTTAGAGGAAATGACTACTGGAAAAATTATTTTCTTATAATTTCAGATGAAGAGATAAAGTTGAAATAGAGTGCTTCTCAGCAGTACAATGGCTCAATTCCTTGTGTTGCTTTCCTCAGCTGGAATGACTTGGCACCCATCTGAAACTCAATTCTTAGAGGTTCTGAGCTTGAGATAGAGAAAAAGCACAGAGGGGCAGGAGAATGAGTTATGTAGTTTAGCTGTAGTAAAGTGATTTAGGGGGCTTCCCAGAGGCTTCCCTTGTGGCTGGGAAAATAAGAGTATACCCGACACTCTCTCAGGAGACCTGGGTTCAATCCCTGGAGGAGGGCATGGCAATACACTCCAGTATTCTTGCCCAAAGAATCCCATGGACAGAGAAGTCTGGTAGGCTACATTTGATGGGGTCGCATAGAGTCGGACACGACTGAGTGACTAACACACATACACACACACACATACAGACACACAGGGGACTTCTCAGGTGACACTTGCCTGCCAATTAGAACTCGGTTCAGTCCTTGGGTCAGGAAGATCCCCTGGAGTAGGAAATGGCAACTTGCTGCAGTATTCTTGCCTGGAGAATCCCATGGAGAAAGGAGCCTGGCAGGCTATAGTCCATAGGGTCACAAATAGTCAGACACGACTGATGCGACAGCATATACAAGGTGATTTAGACATTTTATTGCTTATTCAACCTTTTTACCCCTTTACTGCTGGGCTCCCATTCTATTTTCAAGTCCAGATTGTGAATCTATCTCATTGTGTCTGCACCATCCCACTCAAGCTAAATCTTTCTGTGGACATTCCAAACTAGGTTTGATGTGACATGCATGTTCAAGATACCAAGTCATGGATAGTCAGAATGACAATGATATAGTATATCCAGGCCAGAGGAGAATGTCAGTGCTTCACCTGCAGCCATTATACTTTGCCATGTGATAAACTATCCCAAAAGTCAGTGTTTTAAGACAAGAACAAAAATTCATCTGTTCAGATTCTTATAGGTCAGCAATTTAGCAAGCCTCAACACACAAGTACTTTTTAAACCTCTATTTGTATCACATTTGTTAGCCATTAACATATATGTAAAGCAAGTCACATGGCCAAAGCTCCAATAATGTGGGAGGGAACTACAGAGAGGTGATGAGGGAGGAAGCATGATTTATTGGGCCACTACTTTCATAATGGACCACAAGAACCAAACCCCAGTAGACAAAATTATGAAGACTCCATGTAAGGAAATGAAATAAATATTTAATCTACTCTTTCTACCGAAGTGCCGTTACTGTTTATAAATTATTGATGAACAATGTTTTCTCACTCTTTAAATAATGGTATCGAAGGTTTTGAGGTGAGATCATTTAAAAATTAAACTCTCAACTACTGCAGTTTTATTTTTATCAATGTCATTTTCCACCAGTTATACTTTCACTTTGATTTTGGATCGTAAAGAAATCTTTAACAAAGACTTGGCAAAAACCATTTGTGAGGCCCTGTTGTCTTTTAGTTTAATTAATGCTGTTCACTTATATCACCTAAAAATCTAACTCATATGCAACATTTTTTCACTGGAAATTGTTTGGGAGAAAATCACGCCCCGTGAAAGAGGGAGCCCTTTATTATTCATGGGTAGATATTCTGTATTTGTGATTTAACCTTCATCTGAAAGTCACCTGAGTAAGCAGTTTTTCTTTTCTTTATCTTAATTAGTCAGTGTCCTGAAGGATATGTGTGTGTAAAAGCTGGTGTAAATCCTGATGATGGCTACACAAATTTTGACAGCTTTGGCTGGGCCTTATTAGCTCTATTTCGGTTAATGACTCAGGATTACCCTGAAGCACTTTATCACCAGGTAAGAACACAAAATCTGCACTGCACGTAAGGATGATGCCATGCTCCTCCTTTCTAAAATAATGATCAAATGTAACGTACTTTATTAAATTTTTGTGTGGAGAAGAATTTGAGGCCAGAAGAAAAGAGAATTATTCAGTGTCAAACTGTATGTAAACACTGAGCCCATGTCAGTGTTTTTATGCATTGGTGTCTTATTTAATCTTTGAAACAATCCTACAAGGTCAGGATATAAATATGTGCATATGCTTTTACATGAAGACCCTGAGATCAAAGCAGGCAGATAACTTCCCCAAAGTTAAAACACATGTATCTACCAGAGATCACTGTACTACTCTGTGGTCTTATATATTTGACATTAACTAGAGAGCATTTCTAGGTGCTAATTCTTCAGACAAAAAATTTGAACCTATGATATTACCATCTGTTAAGAAATTGTTGGGACTTCCCTGGTGGTCTTAACTCTGAGCTCCCAATTCAGGGGGAGTGAATTTGATCCCTGGTCAAGGAATCCTGTGTATTGCAACTAAGAATTCACATGCTGAAACTAAAGATTATTCATGCCTACAATGTACTATTTCTTTGTAATTCTTCTATTTCTTCTCATCCTCTTTTAATAGTCAGTCATGCTCCAGTTATAGTAACAGAAAGCTTACTGTTCAGTTCAGTTCAGTCGCTCAGTCGTGTCCGATTCTTTGCGACCCCATGAATCGCAGCACGCCAGGCCTCCCTGTCCATCACCAACTCCCGGAGTTCACTCAGATTCGCGTCCACTGAGTCAGTGATGCCATCCAGCCGTCTCATCCTCTGTTGTCCCCTTCTCAACCTGCCCCCAATCCCTCCCAGCTTACTGTTATGAGACTTTAAATAAAAATTCTGAGCCGCCTTTCATAATTGATGATTTGTGTGCCATAGTTTCTCAGAAGGATATAATATATACTCATTAAAAACGTAGATTCAGCTTTTCTTTTAAGAAAAGAAAAGTGGAATATGCAGTGATTTTAGCAGCATAGTTAATATCAAAATATATTAGATAAAATAATTACTTTAAATTCCAAAAGTATGTGCAGTTGAAGAATACTCTTTTTAAACGCACATGTACTGTACTTTTTATGGTTGAATAGATAAATTATGTTGTGTATGTACATATGTGTGTGTTTACAGGCCATTAATAATGATAAGAATAATGTAGTATATTTTTAGCACAAAGATTCATAATATATTATTAAATGAAAATCAAGTAAACCAAACATGCTTGTAGGAAAATTATATTTCTAGTAGAAGTACTGAAAATATTACAAGTGATTGTTTTCTTTATGCAAACTATATTTTTCTAATTTTGAAAGAGTAGTATATTGTTAAACTTTTTGACAAGTATCATGCCTCCTCCACAACACTAGGAACTTCTTATTTCTGAAATAATCTTACCATGTTATCCTCTTCAAAATCTTCCAGTGATTTCCAAATGTCTATAGGATGAAGTTCAGTTTCCAAATGCATGGTCCATAGCGCCCTTTAAGATGTAGTCTCTACATTCATATTTGCTTGTTCAGCATTTCTGCCCACTAGGAGATAAACGAACTAAAAAGTATTTTGTTTTATTTTAATTTTTGTGTTCTCAGCATCTAACATATAAAAATGCTTAATAAAATTTTAATAAAAAATTTAAGTGAATATTTATTAATTGTTTATATATAATAGTAAATGCCTTGCCTTTTATTTACAGCTTTCAAAGTGTATAAGTTAATTTACTTGTTAGCAGTGGTTTAAAAGAAATCCCATCACACACCAGGGAAATGAGACATCAGTCTGGGAATGCCCTGATTCTGGAGTCTTTCAAGACATTATTGCACTCTAGGATTTTATTGACTAGTATAGATAAGGTTTGCTTTGATTTGGACTGAATTTTTTACTCAGCACTGCTGTATTGAACCAACTATGACTAGGTACATTCAACAGTTATTCCCAAAGAGTACAGCTTGTGTTTTGGAGAATATCATTCCCCATTCATTAAACAAGCATTATTTAATCCAAGTACTCTGATGTAGCATTGGTACAGAAATAACAAAGCAGGTTGTCAGTCCTCATGGAGTGGAGTTATATTCAACCATAGTTCACCTTTCTCACATACTTGCCATGAGCTAAGATCTTCTTATACATTGTTTCATTTGATTTTCATAAAAATATATGGTAAACAGGCTATAATTAGCCCCTGTTGGGCTTCCCTGGTGGCTCAGAGGTTAAAGTGTCTGCCTCCAGTGCGGGAGACCCGAGTTCGATCCCTGGGTTGGGAAGATCCCCTGGAGAAGGAAATGGCAACCCACTCCAGTATTCTTGCCTGGAGAATCCCACGGACGGAGAAGCCTAGTAGGTTACAGTCCACGGGGTCGCAAAGAGTTGGACACGAGTGAGCGACTTCACCTTCACCAACAGTGTTTCTTGCTGCTGCTGCTGCTAAGTCGCTTCAGTCGTGTGCGACTCTGTGTGACCCCATAGACGGCAGCCCACCAGGCTCCCCCGTCCCTGGGATTCTCCAGGCAAGAACACTGGAGTGGGCTGCCGTTTCCTTCTCCAATGCATGAAAGGGAAAAGTGAAAGTGAAGTCGCTCAGTCATGTCTGACCCTCAGCGACCCCGTGGACTGCAGCCTTCCAGGCTCCTCCGTCCATGGGATTTTCCAGGCAAGAGTACTGGAGTGGGGTGCCATTGCCTTCTCCGTTCTTGCTGTATTTAAGTGCTAAAATTTTATGAGTTCCAATTTTTAATATTTTCTTATGTTTAGAGCTCATTTGTCCCAAGATATTTTTATCTTGTAAGTTCCTGAAGATAGTATTTTCTTTTAAAAGTGCTACTGTAGTTTTAGGTTTAAGGTTTATGATCCATCTTAAATTTTGTTTGTGGTACAAGGAAAACATTGAGGTCACTTTCCCTATGTATTTATCCAGTTGTTCTAGTACTGTTTGTTGAAAAGACTTTTCTTTGCCCATTAAATTGCCTTGACATTTTTTTCAAAGATTAATTGACCACATATATATGATTTTACTTTTAAACTTTATTCTTTTATTCTTTCGTTCCTTACACCAATTCCAATTTGTTCTTATTTCTGTGGCTTTATTGTACGTTTTGAAATTGGATAGAATGAGACCTTCAGTTGTGCTCTTAGACTGGTTTTATATTCCAAATATTTTGTATTTCTTTACACACTGTAGACTCTTCACGGATCACTGCCTTGTCATGGCGAAGGGGCTTGTGTAACTCAGTGAAGCCAAGAGCGTGCCATGTGGGGCCATCTAAGCTGGACAGGTCATAGTAGAGAGTCCTGACCAAACACGGCCCACTGGGGGAGGGAATGGCCAACCACCCAGTGTACTTGCCGTGAGAACCCCATGAACAGTACAGAAAGGCAGAGACAACGGCCCTGAGAGATGAGCCCGGGGGGAGGTGCTTACTGTGCTCCTGGGGAAGCGCGAGGACAGCTGCCACTAGCTCTAGAAAGAAGGAAGGGGCTGGGCCAGAACGGAAGCGACGTTCAGTTGTGGCTGTGTCTGGTGATGAAAGTAAAATCCGATGCTGTAAACAACACCGTTGCTTAGGAACCAGGCAAGTTAGGTCCATGAATCAAGGTAAATTGGACATGGTCAAGCAGGAGACGGCAAGAGTAAACATCGACATTTTAGGAGTCACTGAACTAAAATGGATGGGAATGGGTGAATTTAATTCAGACGACCCTTAGATCTACTACTGTGGGCAAGAATCCCATAGAAGAAATGGAGAAGCCCTCTTAATCAGCAAAAGAGTCCAAAATGCAGTACTTGGGTGCAACTTTAAAAAAGGCAGAATGATCTCAGTTTGTTTCTAAGGCAAACTGTTCAGCATTACAGTAATCCAAGCCTATGACCCAAACACCAGTGCTGAAGAAGCTGAAGTTGATCAGTTCTATGAAGACCTAGAAAACCTCCTAGAATCAACACCAAAAAAAAGATGTCCTATTCGTCATTGGGGATTGAAATGCAAAAGTAGGAAGTCAAGAGATACTTGGAGTAATAGGCAAGTTTGGCCCAGGAGTACAGAATGAAGCAGTGCAAAGGCTAACAGAATTCTGCCAAAGAACACACCAGGCGTAGCAAACACCCTTCTCCAACAACACAAGAGACGACTTTATACATGGGCATCACCAAAGGGTCAACACCGAAATCAGATTGATTACATTCTTTGTAGCCAAAGATGGAGAAGCTGTATACAGTCAGCAAAACCAAGACCGGGAGCTGATTGTGGCTCAGAAAATCAGCTCTTCATAGCAAAATTCAGGCTTAAAATAAAGAGGTTTTAAGCTGGATTTAGAAAAGGCAGAGGAACCAGAGGTCCAATTGCCAACATTTGCTGTATCATAGAGAAAGCAAGGGAATTCCAGAAAAACATCTGCCTCTGTCTCATTGACTAGGTTAAAGCCTTTGATTGTGTGGATCATAACAAACTATGGAAAACTCTTAAAGAAGTGGGAATTCCAGACTGTCTTACCTGTCTCCTGAGAAACCTGTATGTGGGTCAAGAAGCAACAGTTAGAACCCCCCGTATGGAACAACAGACTAGTTCAGGATTGAGAAAGGAGTAGGGTAAGGCGGTTTATGTCACCCTGTTTATTTAACTTACACGCAGAGCACATCATGTGAAATGCTGGGCTGGATGAGTTACAAGCTAGAATCAGGATTGCCAGCAGAAATATCAACAGCCTCAGATATGTGAATGATACCACTCTAACAGCAGAAAGTGAAGAGGAACTAAAGAGCCTCTTGATGAGGGTGAAAGAAGAGAGTTAAAAAGCCAGCTTAAAACTCAAGAAGCCAAGATCATGGCCTCTGGTCCCATCTCCTCATGGCAAATAGAAAGGGGAACGGTGGAAGCAGTGACAGGTTTCCTCTTCTCGGGCTCGAAAGTCACTGTGGATGGTGACTGCAGCCATGGAATTAGAAGCCGATTGCTTCTTGGCAGGAAAGCGATGACAAACCTAGACAATGTGTTAAAAAGCAAAACTGTCACTCTTCGGACAAAGATCTGTAGAGTCAAGGCTATGTTTTTCCCAGTAGCCATGTACAGATGTGAGAGTTGGACCATAAAGAAGGCTGAGCACTGAAGAATTGATGGTTTCAAACTGTGGTGCTGGAGAAGACTCTTGAGTGCCCTGGACTGCAAGGAGATCCAACCAGTCCATCCTAAAGGAAATCAACCCTGAATATTCACTGGAAGAACTGATGCTGAAGCTCCAATGTTTTGGCCACCTGATGCGAAGAACTGACTCACCAGAAATGACCCTGATGCTGGGAAAGATTGATGGTGGAAAGAGAAGAGGATGAGATGGTTGGATAGCATCACCTATTCAATGGACATGAACTTGGGCAAACTCTGAGGGATGGTGAGGGACAGGGAGGCCTAGTGTGCTGCAGTCCATGGGGTTGCTGAGTCGGACATGACTCGGCAGCTGAACAGCAGCACATTTTAGAATAAACTTTTTGATTTCTACAAATGCAGCCTGCTAGCATTAGTCTGCATCTCAATTAGGAGAAAATTTATTTGTTAGCAAGCATTGAAACTTCCAATAAGTGACCATAGTATATCTTTCATTTATTTGGGTCTTATTTAATTTCTCTTACATATCTTTGTTAGTTTTCACTGTAAAAAATTTGAATATCTTCTGTTAAGTTCATACTTAATATTTTACTGTTTTTTATTGTATTGTAAGTGAAGTATTTTATTGCATTTCCAGTTTCCTGCTCATATGTAGAGATACAGTTGATTATTTTGACCTTGTAACCTGTGACCTTGTCAAATTAATTTATTAATTTTTGGAGTCTAGTCTTAGTTTTTACTATGGAAAAATCAAGTCCTTTATAAATGGCAACAGTTTAATGTCTTCCTTTTCAGTATTTATGGACTTTTAATTTTACCTAAATCAAAGAATTGCCAATGCTACTATTACAGTTTTTATTTTGCTTTATTGATATACAGTTTCACACAATAAAATTCATCAATTTAAAAGTATTTATAATTGAAAAGTTTCAACAAATGCATGAGGTCATGTAACAACCATCAAACTCAAGATATAGAACTTTCTGTTACCATTCAAATCCCCTCAAACACACGTCCAGTCACTGTGAAGTTCAGTCACTGTGCAGTTCAGTCACTGCATTCTGTCAATTCATTTCACCTCTTCTTGAGTATTATTGAAGATTATTTAGAAGGAATTATATTCATTTTACCTCCACGTATATTATAAACCATACAATTCAGTTATAATTTTTGCTTTAAACCATGAACTGTCTTCTAAATAAGAGAAGAATATGAAATGTGGCCATTTTATTTACACATATCTCCCATTTTTGCTCTCCATTTTTTTTTTTTTACACCTATCTCCCATTTTTGCTCTCCATTTTTTGTATGTCTGATTTTCTATCTCGTCTATTTCTCTTCAGCCTAGAAATATTTTTTGGCATAGAATTCTGGATCTATTTTTTTTCTTTCAGTTGTTAAATATCAGAGTTAAACAATTTTTGAGATATAATTCCATTGTTTTTTGTCCTATAGTATTTTTAATGAGGCATCTACCTGTCGTATTACTTTCTTTAATATATATAATATATTCTCCCTCTCCTTTCTCTCTCTCAGAAGGAGATATTTTTAAAACTTAAAAAAAAAATCTATTGTTGAAAGTATTTGTCTTAGATGAATCTACATGTGGTTTTATTTCTACTTATTCTGCTTGGGTTTCTGAGATCCTTGAATCTGTAAGTTGATGTTGTTTACATAATTTGAGGAAATTTCAGCCATTATTTTTTCAAATAAATTTTCTACATCACTTTTTCTTCTTTCCTCCTGGAACTTCAGTTACACGTAAGATACCTTGATTTGTCCAAAAATTCACTCAGAATGGCTTATATTTTTTAAAAAATAATTTTCCTTTTTGTTTTGGGTAATTTCTGTAGCTATGTTTAGTTCTCTGTGGATATATAACAAATTACTCCACATTTATTGACTTATAGCAGCAGTAATCATTAAGCTCTCACAATTTCTATGAATTCAGAATTCTGAACTATCTGAAATTCTGCGACTGTGGTTTCAGCTGAGGTCTCTCATGACCCTACACTCAGGTGTTGGCAGGAGACGCAGTCATTTGGAAGCTTGATTGGCCTGAGGGATCTACTTCAGCTGCGCCTCGTGGCTGGCAAGCGAATGCTCCTCCCCATCGCATCTCCATGGGTGTGACACGCTTCTCGAGTGGCCTTATGTCACGACTTCCACCAAATAAGCGCCCCAGGAGATCAAGGCAGAATCTGCAATGCTTTATGACCTTAGAAACCACATACCTTCCCTTCCGCCATAGTCTGCCATTATGAAATAGACATATTCTAGAAGTCCACCCTCACTTGGTGTGGTAGGTAAGCTCAGAAAGGCATGAATTCTAGGAAAAGAAAATCAGGGGATGGTCTTGGAGGTTGGATACCGTATTCTATTTTCAAGGTCACTCGCCCTTTTTCCTCCAGTCTGCATACTTTTGAAGCAGATTGAGTGATCCTCCCCGCCACCCCCCCCCGCCAAGTTTCAGGTAGTTTGCTTGTTCAGTTGTTAAATTTCTAATTGTTTATTTTGAATCATTTTCATATCTCTGATAGGAATACCCATCCCTACACTACTTATGACTATATTTTCCTTTAATTACTTGAACATACTTAAAATGTGCTGTGCTAAGTCACTTCAGTCGCGTCCGACTCTTTGAGACCCCATGGACTGTAGCCTGCCAGGCTCCTCTGTCCGTGGGATTCTCCAGGTAAGAACACGAGTGGGTTGCCATTTCCTCTCCAGGGAATCTTCCTGACCCAGGGATTGAACCTGTGTCTCTTACGTCTCTTGCATTGGCAGGCAGGTTTTTTACTGCTAGCTAAAGAACCTGGGACGTATACTTATAATAACTGTTTTAAATAATTCATGTATGAATATCAACCTGTGAGCCATCTTGGGGTTGGTTTCTATTGACTGATTTTTCTTTTGACTATGGTTTACATTTTCCTACCACTTCGTGTATCTAGCCTATGTGTATGTTTATGTGTGTACAGTGGATTGCTAATGATTCCTTTGAGAGATTCTGGGTTCCATTATCTTTTCCCTGAAGAGATTTTTTTGTTTTTTCTTCTAACCTACAGTTATATTTGGTAGAACTCATACTTCAAACCATGTCTCCCCAGTGGTGAAGAAGAACTAAAGTTTCTTCTCAGTGTTCAGCCTGCTAGTTACTGCTTTGTCCTTTCTGCTGGGTTCTTTAGACTCTCCGACACATGTACACAGTTCAGAGACCAGCCTGGTATGTGAGCACACTTTACATGTAGATCTTTGGATTCTTCTACCGAAGTCTCTTCTTTCTGGAACTCCCTCCTCAATTTTCAGTCTCAGCCAGGCCTGATTTCTGTTTTCTGACACCGTAAGCTGCTAAAAGCTGTGCTGCCTCCAGCACCCTCAGAGGAAGAGCTGAGTGTTTGACTTACTCAGAAGAGTTCCTTTCTTTCATGGGTTTCATCACTTCCAGTTTTTTGATTTTGGTGGTTCATTCTGCACATTTAAATAACTGCTTTTATACTTGGTTCAGAGATAATAATTGTCATATGCAGGAAGGTTAGCCATCCCAGCTACTCTGCCATGCCAGAATGGCACCTTGGGCATTTATGATTGAGGGAGACGCAGGATAGCTCATTAGTAGCTTTCGGTTCCTGATCCTGTTCAGCGATGGGCTTCACTGTAAGCTGTGGACAGAAATCATCTCCTTTGTTGGGGGGGGGCGGGACCCTAATTGTTAATATTCACAGATCCCCTCCCCTTGAGTTGTTTAGTTTTCTTATGGAGGAACCCTCCAATTTCAGTACAGCTGGGACTGTGATAGATAAAAGCCTGATTTTCAGCATCCTGGGAGCCTGTTGGACTTGGAATTCTCACTGCTTTTTGTGTAGAGTTTCACAGATCCCTCTGTTTTCAGTACATTCATAGCTATATCTTGTAATCTAAGACATACTTCATTTTTTGTTCGACATTTCTAAAGATTAAATCTCTCTTTTCAGAGGGGACTGTAGGCACTGTGGGTTTTGGCTGTGACTAGCAGCAGAAATATTGGGACCAAGGGCTTCTTATTAAAAAACGTTGAACCAGTATCTTATTTCCGCGCTTCTTTTAGAAAGATCTAGTACTCTGATTCCTGAGCATTTCTGGAACTCTGTGGCAAGAATTGTATTTCTTCATATTGGCTTCTCCCAATTGTAAATCTGGGGTTCAAGTATGTCCAGTCTTCTGAGTCAGTGACCATTTGTTCATTTGTTTCAATATTTTAAGTTTTAGTTGATACTACTTCTCCTGTTCTTTTTGTGGATATACGGATTTGTTCCTTTTCTGTCATTTTAGATAGTATTTAATAATGAATGATGATAAACCGCATAGATTCTATTCCTATTCCACCTAATTGCCATCTCTAATTCTTAAATAAACATAAACTGCATTTATGAAACCAAACACCTTCTTTTTAAACTTCAGCTACTAACACTTTTACAAAAATCAGTTGTGAAAAGCCGAGGTGTCAAATAACTAAACCAATGTTGAAAGTAAATGTCAACTCCGCTGTCACCCTTGTGCCATGAAATACTGTTTCCCTGGCCACTGTCCCGTAAACAGCAGGGGGAGGCGCGCCGGCTTGTCTAGGGTAACGTGCTTGCTTTCAGCTTATGCTGTAAAAGAATTGCTCACAACAGACAAGCTTGTGCGTGCAGCGCTGCCCCTCAGGCCTGGCCTCCGGGAAGGGTAAACAAAACACACGGCTTAGCCACTGCTTCGTGCCCACCCTTCCACCGGTCAGAGCAAACCAAAGGAAACTTACTAAGAACTAGAATTTACTTTCAAGAGCTTCATCAGATTGCTTTGTTTGTGAACTTCCATTTTCTAACATGAAGATTATGGAATTCATTCTCTGAAGTTACAAGTCATGTGAGCATTTGTATTTTACTGAATATAATCTGGTATTAATTGAATTTGTGTGAATCTACATGTACTTGCTGTTCTTTAGGCCATTTGTAAACTGATCATATGCTGATCTTCATAAAATTATCTGTGAAGAATAGTTTCTGAACTTACTTTTAATTTTCAGTCAAATGATGAGTCACGTTCCTGTCATTAATTAGTTAGATTTTGGGGTTTTTGCTTTTTTATTTTCATTCTGGTAGTCTACCAATATAGCACAAAAGCTCTGAAGAGGGATAAAGTGATCGGCAACAGGAGACTGTTGGCCATGGCAACTGGTGAATCAGGAGTGAGACACACTGAAAGAGCTTAGTACATGTTGTGGGAAAGAAAAAAAAAGACTAATACATGTGAAGTGAGTGAAAAAGTTGGCTTAAAGCTCAACATTCAGAAAACGAAGATCATGGCATCCGGTCCCATCACTTCATGGCAAATAGATGGGGAAACAGTGGAAACAGTGTCAGACTTTATTTTTGGGGGGCTCCAAAATCACTGCAGATGGTGACTGCAGCCATGAAATTAGAAGACGCTTACTCCTTGGAAGAAAAGTTATGACCAACCTAGATAGTATATTCAAAAGCAGAGACATTAGTTTGCCGACTAAGGTCCATCTAGTCAAGGCTATGGTTTTTCCTGTGGTCATGTATGGCTGTGAGAGTTGGACTGGGAAGAAGGCTGAGCGCGGAAGAATTGATGCTTTTGAACTGTGGTGTTGGAGAAGACTCTTGAGAGTCCCTTGGACTGCAAGGAGGTCCAACCAGTCCATTCTGAAGGAGATCAACCCTGGGATTTCTTTGGAAGGAATGATGCTAAAGCTGAAACTCCAGTACTTTGGCCACCTCATGTGAAGAGTTGACTCACTGGAAAAGACTCTGATGCTGGGAGGGATTGGGGGCAGGAGGAGAAGGGGACGACCGAGGATGAGATGGCTGGATGGCATCACGGACTCGATGGACGTGAGTGTGAGTGACCTCCGGGAGATGGTGATGAACAGGGAGGCCTGGCGTGCTGCGATTCATGGGGTTGCAGAGTCGGACACGACTGAGAGACTGAACTGAACTGAACTGAAGATTAAATAAAGGGCTCAAAGTTATTTAGCCAGAAAGATGTGATGTAATGTCTTTTTATATACAAAGATTCATTACATAATATAATGACTAGTTATTGTTCATCTCTGCTGAAATCTAAAAAGAAAAATGTTCAAGGGTAGAAATATTCAATGTAAATTTAACCAATACTTAGACGATAGCCTGAAGGTTGACGGACAGACGTTAGAAGCCTTGCGATGGGAGAGCTCTCCTGGGAAGAGGAAAGAGCTTTCAATGCAGCAGTCCTCTCTGTCAGGAATGATGCCAAGTCCCGCGTGGAGGCAGAGAGCTGGACTAGTTGGCTTCCCGAGGCCCCTTCCAAGCCCGGAATTCTCCGATCCTTTCTGTCGCCAGCCTTCAGGAGCTGGAGTCCGCAGTCACAGCAGACCGCTGCCCTTCCAGGAGCTCCAGCGGTGCGGAGGAGCGGCGCCCGCAGCGGCAAGGCAGCAGCTGTCCCCGCCGGAGCCTCCGTCCCGAGGGAGTCAGGTCCGCGCGTGCCTTCCTCCGCCTTCCCGGCTCTGCGCGCGGCGGCTCCGGGGGCCCGGCGGCCGGACACCCCAGCCCCCGACGCGCCCGCCGACGGGGGCAGGCGGGACGGCTGGGGGGTACTCCTTTTCCTATTTGGAACCAGTCTGTTGTTCCATGTCCAGTCCTAACTGTTGCTTCCTGACCTGCATACAGATTTCTCAAGAGGCAGGTTAGGTGGTCTGGTATTCCCATCTCTTTCAGAATTTTCCACAGTTTATTGTGATCCACACAGTCAAAGGCTTTGGCATAGTCGATAAAGCAGAAGTAGATGTTTTTCTGGAACTCATAAGACAGCCCTTTTGAGAGGAGCCGTGCAGACAGGTGGTGACGCTGAGTCCTGCCTGATGGCACAGCTCTGAGAAGAGAAATTCCCCTGTCTTTATTTCCAGCATGATTGGGCCTCCCTTTTCAAACACTTTTGGAAAAACTCTGATGTCCCTATAAGAGAAGAATGGAGTATCTCCTGGACTGACTGAGCGTTTCAGGAGGCTGGACCAGGAGCATCTTCACTGTGAAGCAGAGGAATCCAGAGGCCTGAGCAGGGCTGTGTTCCACTCAGTAACACCTCACTTTGTTCCCGGGTGGTGGTCAGCAAATGCTTCCTGTAAGGGAACAGCAGAGGGTGCTTCTTCTAAGGAACGCCTGCAGCCTGTGCTCCTGGCCGAGAAGGGCTCAGACCCCCTGCACCCTGCCCTTCTCCCCCGGCGCTCCAGAGCTCTCCCCCTTCCCTGCCGCTGGTCTGTAGGCCCCGCAGCTGCCCGCGGGCCTCCTGCCACACTCGCTGCGCGGGGTTTCTTGAGCTCTTGGGGGATGCTGTGGTTTTTATTTTTTAATCTCACTGAGAATTTAAAGTGTACCTGTTCAGGCCCTCTCTTGTTCTTGGTGCACCTGAGTCTTTCCTCAGGCAGTTGACTCAGGAGCGAGGTGGGGTTGCAAGTGGGAGAATAGCAACTGGGGCTGCACACGCTCCTGTCTCTTATACACATCTAGCCGAGTCCCGCCGCGAAGATGCTCAAAGTCACGACGCCCTCGTGCTCCGCCTCGTCCTGCTCCTCGGCCACCGCCACCGTGGCCCCGGGGCCCGGGAGCCTGGTGCCGGATTACTGGGTCGACGGCTCCAACAGGGATGCTCTGGGCGATTTCTTCGAGGTGGAGTCGGAGCTGGGACGGTACGGCGCGGCGGCTCGGGGGCCTGGGGGCGGCGGGCTGGGGCGCTCGCGAGGCGCTCGGACCTGGGGGAGCCGACATCCTGGGCGCCGGCTGGGGCTGCTGCCCGCGGCGCGCTTCGGGCGCTTGCCTTTTGCGGCTCCAGCGCCCCGGAATACCGGGGCTGGCCTCCCGGCCCCCGGGTTCTGCCGGCGCCGGGAGAGAGCCCGGGACCGTTCACGAGCGAGCCGGCGTCCCCGCGCGCGCCCAGGCCGGTGCAGCTGCGGGCGGCAGCCCGGGCCCTCCCCACCGCCGCCGCCTCGCCGGCTGCCGCCTCCGTGGGTGACAGCTCCGCCGCACGTGGGCCCTGCTTGCCCAAGCGGCGCCTCTGATCGCGATCAGAGCTTGCCAGAGGGTCCTGTCTGTCTAGTTATTTTTTGGGGATGAGGGGCGGAGGATGCCTCTCCAAATCTTGACAGAAATATTAGATTCGATTCTTCCTCCTTCCCCTCATCGAGCTCTCCAAAGCAAGTGGCACTGGAGATTAAACTTAAACACCAGCTTCCCCGCAGAGTCTGCTCAGGAGTGAAGGGGAATGAATCATTTAAGGGAGTTGAAGGCAGAATAATGAACTAGTGTGGCTTTAAAGGAAAGGCAGTGGTAATTGATGAGCAGACGTCTGCTGCTCTTTGACGTGCTGGAGTGATTTGCTTATTATGTATGCAGAAAACCGTCTCCCTGGGGTTGCAGAAATGTCCCTCATCCCTGCTTTGAAGATCCAAACAGGTAGTGATCTTGCCATGTGCATGATGCCATATGTTCCTATATTTTATCCACTGAAAAATATTTTCCCCTTCCTTTTTCCTCCTTTCTTTCTGTTATTCATAGGTAGGGAGACCTCTTTTCCATATTCATTTTAGAATCAGATCCTTTATTATATGGGATCTAAAGATGTAATTTCAACCGTTAAC
This sequence comes from Cephalophus harveyi, assembly GCA_006410635.1. Taxonomy (NCBI): domain Eukaryota; kingdom Metazoa; phylum Chordata; class Mammalia; order Artiodactyla; family Bovidae; genus Cephalophus; species Cephalophus harveyi. The sequence continues at coordinate 68,196 of SJYT01023484.1, read as the reverse complement.
AAGTTGAAGCTTCTATACTTCATATTTCTTTGCAGATTTCTTCTTTCTTTGCGCTGGAATAGTCAGCAGTCATTTTCTTGTTAGTGTCACTGGAGACTGCAGTGTGGGACTCTGGATGCTGGTCCTCAGTGGGACTGTGTGAGGGCCCCTTCTCCTCTCTGAATTGCCTGTTAGTGGCTCACTGAGTGCAGAGGTGTGTAAGAAGGGCAAAACTTCTGACAGAAATTTAGGAATTGCCACTCTTTGAAAAGGTTTGCAGAACATTAGAACATTGAATAATATGTAAAATCCTGTTTTGATCAAGCTTTTCGGTGTTCATCTAAAGATCTGCTACTGCATGCATTCCCTAGTAAAGCTGAAAACAGAACATCTCCTTCTGTGAGGTTTGAAGTCTACATAGTTGTCTGACGAGCTGCAGTGGAACCCTGTAAACTTCTGGTTACAGTGATAACCTGCTTGAAATGAGTGAGTTTCAGAAACTGCCACCTGGTAGAGGAAGCGCTGACGGCGTAGAGGGACTGTCCCACCACCGCATCTGCCTGTTTTCTGAGTAACATTTACCTTAGACGTCCCTCACTGGCTCGGCCTTAACCTCAGCACACATTAGCTGTGTGATTAAGGGTTGCAAGCTTAACTCAGGAAACTTTCTTTTATGTAATGAATGGGAAATTGGGAAAATACCAGTTGCATACATATACGGAATGGTAGACTTCATAGGGAAAACCTAAGTAATTTGGAGTTTGTTATGTTTTTCAAAAATACCTGTTGTATTTTGCAGTAATTTTGGAGCACGAATATAAATCAGTTATATATGCTCAGACTGTCACTCTGCCATCGAGTCATTTGATTGCTATAAAAATCACAGAGTTAAAATATTTTGAGAAGAGGTTAAAAATGGTTCTTTCTGTCCTTTCTCAGTATTCAAGTATATTAGGCAAGTTCTCTGTAGATGGCAGTATTGGTGAGGTGCATACATGCTCCATTTGGTTGAGACTGAGGAATACTGTCGCTTCATGATCAGAATGTTTTGTTTATTTCTTGGCGTGCTGGCTTGTCTGTTTCGGTGCAGCTTGACTGCTGTTAGTTCCCTGAGTGGGGACTGAACCAGCCGTGGAAGAGCAGAGTCCTAACCACTGGGCAACCAGGGAATTCCAAAAGCTTATTTTTTTTCAACAAAATAAACCTAAGACAAAAAGCAACTATGTTACAAATATGATTGCTAAGAATCTGTAAAGTCAGAGAATTCAACAGAATTATAATTGTAGGGATTGACTGAGTGACAAAAGTGTGCTTCCTTACCCCCCAGTGATAAAGTTGAGGCTCAGTCAGTTGGTTTCAAGCCTTTCCTCTCTTTCCTCTCGGTCTTGCGCCAAGTCTGCCTGTCAGTGGTGATGCTAAAGCCCAAACATTTAGTTCCTAGTAACACGGTTGTCATTCAGAGTAAGAGAACAATGTCCCTGGTGCCGTGTGGAGCCACTGTGGTTAGTTACAGGGTGTACACTGTTCCCTGCAGACTAGTGTAGATTAAGTAAGAGAGTAATCCATTGCAGTTACCTGTTGTAAGCTAGTGACTCCTGATTTCAAGAATATTGGACATATGACCATAGGGCATCATCACACTTTGAGGATGTATTTGGGGATTTCGGGGAACAAAATTCCCGTGGCTGTAACCACCTGGATTCCCCATGTCGTGCTCACGGCACCGACCCACATATAAACAGTCAGACCGGGGGATGTCATAGCTTGCTTTTTTCAGATTGCGAGTAAGTCAGGAACGGAAAGGTGTTGAAAGGAATTATTTAAGAGTTTCAGGTAAGCTAATTTATTTTTCTAAAAACCACATTTGAAAATACTGTTGTGTTTATAAAATTTGTTTAAAAGTTCACAAGAACCAAGGTCACAGCAAAGTCAGTTCTACTTAAAAAGATGAATTGGCCTTGATCCTATTCAGGGCTCCGTATCCTAGAGAGTGGTTGGTCCTTTGCCCAGTGATTTGAGAAACTGGTGTTTTAAAGGTTTTTCCAAGGGAGAAGCGAGCTTCCCTGTGGCCAAGATCCTGTCTGGTGGTTTGGCAAACAGAGGGGCAGAATCTGGCCTGGACTGCTGTGTGGTTCGGGCTTCGGTTATTTCTCAGCTTTTGTTCCTGTCTTTGGTATGAGACTGAAAAGATGTTTGTCACAAGATCAGATGTGTGTCCCCCCACCACCGTGCAGCACACACACACAAGTTCAGGGAAGCAAATGAAAGATAATTGGGACAAAAGAATACGAGTGTGAAAACCACATAATTCAAGTATTTTGGGAAAAGGTTGACAAATCTACTTCTGTTCTCATTTTGAGTAGAAATTGATTTTTTTGGAATAAAAACTTAAAAAAAATTTTCATGCCACTTCACTATAGTTTTTTCAGGCTAATGACTTTCAGTACTTGCTCTATCCCTCTCCTGAGTTGGTTCACAATTTTTAAAAAACGTATATAGCAACCCCATATAATTATATAGGGTCCCTTGCTATGTGTATCCTTGCTCAGGAACCAAATAGATTTAGATAATGAATCATATGTGTGTGTAAAATGGGGGGAAGTTTGATAAAATAATGTTTATTCTTATTACCAACAATGTGTTCTGATATTTCCTATTCTATGCTGTTTGATTTTATCCTAGTTTCTTAAAAATATTGACTGAACCCATGTGATTCCACATCCCACCAGTAGGTTGTGACTCAGTTTTAAAGGACTGTTTTAGGCCTCACTGTGTGTGCTGGATGAAAACATAGTTCAGTTCAGTTCAGTGGCTCAGTCGTGTCCGACTCTTTGCGACCCCATGAATCACAGCACGCCAGGCCTCCCTGTTCATCACCATCTCCCGGAGTTCACTCAGACTCACATCCATCGAGTCCGTGATGCCATCCAGCCATCTCATCCTCGGTCGTCCCCTTCTCCTCCTGCCCCCAATCCCTCCCAGCATCAGAGTCTTTTCCAATGAGTCAACTCTTCGCATGAGGTGGCCAAAGTAC
>SJYT01023484.1:0-64815 GCA_006410635.1 Cephalophus harveyi | reverse complement strand
GCATATAAGTTAAATAAGCAGGGTGACAATATACAGCCTTGACGCACTCCTTTTCCTATTTGGAACCAGTCTGTTGTTCCATGTCCAGTCCTAACTGTTGCTTCCTGACCTGCATACAGATTTCTCAAGAGGCAGGTTAGGTGGTCTGGTATTCCCATCTCTTTCAGAATTTTCCACAGTTTATTGTGATCCACACAGTCAAAGGCTTTGGCATAGTCGATAAAGCAGAAGTAGATGTTTTTCTGGAACTCATAAGACAGCCCTTTTGAGAGGAGCCGTGCAGACAGGTGGTGACGCTGAGTCCTGCCTGATGGCACAGCTCTGAGAAGAGAAATTCCCCTGTCTTTATTTCCAGCATGATTGGGCCTCCCTTTTCAAACACTTTTGGAAAAACTCTGATGTCCCTATAAGAGAAGAATGGAGTATCTCCTGGACTGACTGAGCGTTTCAGGAGGCTGGACCAGGAGCATCTTCACTGTGAAGCAGAGGAATCCAGAGGCCTGAGCAGGGCTGTGTTCCACTCAGTAACACCTCACTTTGTTCCCGGGTGGTGGTCAGCAAATGCTTCCTGTAAGGGAACAGCAGAGGGTGCTTCTTCTAAGGAACGCCTGCAGCCTGTGCTCCTGGCCGAGAAGGGCTCAGACCCCCTGCACCCTGCCCTTCTCCCCCGGCGCTCCAGAGCTCTCCCCCTTCCCTGCCGCTGGTCTGTAGGCCCCGCAGCTGCCCGCGGGCCTCCTGCCACACTCGCTGCGCGGGGTTTCTTGAGCTCTTGGGGGATGCTGTGGTTTTTATTTTTTAATCTCACTGAGAATTTAAAGTGTACCTGTTCAGGCCCTCTCTTGTTCTTGGTGCACCTGAGTCTTTCCTCAGGCAGTTGACTCAGGAGCGAGGTGGGGTTGCAAGTGGGAGAATAGCAACTGGGGCTGCACACGCTCTTTGCACCAACACTGAGGGTCTCACTGCTGGGTACTCATTGCCTACCTCTGTGCTCAGGCCCCGGCAGGTGCTCGATAAACGATTCTGAAGAGAATGATGAATGGTAACAAAAGGGCCAGCACTGTGGGTCCTGCCATGATCGTCTCCGTTCGGGGAACCCTAAGGAAAGGGTAACCTGGCGACCTGCTCATCTTCTCCCTAAAACAGAGGCAACCGTGGTCCTGGTCTCACTCAGCATTTGGTTTTCTTTCTTGGTAGTGTGAGTATTGATAACTGCCACCTCTCTAACTTTTTCCTGTTCAAAACAATGCTGCTTTGCTGTTGGCAGAGTGCCTTGTGCCTCTGAAATGAAAAGGATTCAGTTTCACCTTTACCATCATTTTACCACAGGCATGTCAGAATTAAGAGTTAAACCAGCTTGAATTCAAAGGCATGAAATACTCCAAGGTATGCCAGCTACTAAAGTTAATAAATAGTAAATGCTAAATTTAGAAATAATGTCGTTGTAAAGAACCTTTAAGTCAAGTGAAGATAATGATAGCATCATTACTTTAAGAATACAGTATTTTTCCTTGTTTAAATACTGTTGCAAGGGTAAAAATAACTTTTAATTTGGAAAAAAAAAAACCAAACATAAAAAGACCCAGGTGCTGTCTGCTTCTAAGTTGCTCTGGTGAACTCTACTTGGAAAAAAAAAAGAGAAAGAACGAGAACACTAACCACAAAATAGCTTCAAAGGCCTTTCTTGTAAACACTTACCCTCAGACACATCTGTGTGGATCATGTATTTGCAATAATAGTTTTGAGAATAAAGTACTGAGTGGTAGCCAAGTGAAATGTTTCAGCTACTAACAGTTATATTGTTTTATGTTAATGATTTTATTTTTGCTAGATTAAAAAGTAGTTCTCTTTAGACTCCCTTTCAGGAAAGCTAATGTATCTAATAAAAAATGTTGAATTAAAAAAATTTCAAGGTCAGGTTTATTCTGCAAAATATAGTATCTGAGTCAATGAAGCAAATAATTCAAGTCAAAGAACTTTACATGAAATCAGTAGCAGAGTCAAGGTTTTACTGAAATTGTATTAATCTTTACCTCAATTATTTTAAAAAATCTATTTGATAATGCAGGATCATCTGAAAATGTCATAACTTCCGTGGTTTAACTAGGAAGTTTGATCTAAATATTGATGGCATAGTATAGCATATAAAGGATATGCCCCAGTGCAGTCTGTTTTTAAAATTCTAACTGCTGACGGAGGGCAGCGGCTGTGTGGGCAATGTAAAATAATGAAAGGTTTGGGTGGGAGATTTCCTCAGCAATCTTATCTGTGACAAAGATCAAATAAGGACAGCGTGCTGCACAGGGGACGATTTATAACTGTGGGCGGAGGGTAGGACGTGTTCAGCTTGCCCTTTTTCTCAGAGCAGTTTCTCAGCCTTGGCACCGTAGAGGTTTAGGGCCAGATGACTCTGTTGTGGGGCTGTCCTGTGCCTTGTGAGATGTTTGGCAGTATCCCTGGCCTTGACCCACTGGTTGCAGGTAGCTCCCCGACCCTACTCCACCGGTTGTGACTACCAAACATGTCCGTGTGTGTGTTTCTGTGTGTGTATGCTCAGTCGTGTCTGACTCTTTGTGACCCCATAGAGCGTAGCCCGCCAGACAGGGAAGAATAGTGGAGTGGGTTGCCAGTTTCTCCTCCAAAAAAATGTCTCTAGACATTATCAAATGTCACCTCCTCTTCTTTTGAGAACCCCTGTCTCAGAAGCTGGAAGCCCGGCTTTTGCATGATTTTCTTTTAGTGATGTAGATAGTTAACAAGGAGTTTGATGGATTAAAGTCATTTGGCTTTATTGATTACTTGCTACAATCAAGTGTTTCTTCCATTTTTATGTAATACCGTTGATTTCTGTTGTATATGCATAACCCTTGTGCTATAATTTGGTTAATATTTTTGTTTAAATCACCTCATTTTGGTTAACCTAAATTTACTTACTGAGATTACGTATTTTCATTAAATTGAAAACCAGTATTCATGCCATAAATAGAAGCAATAAGAACAAAGCATTTTTCCTAAATTGTAGCAGAAATGCTTGCCTCCAGAAGGCTCCAAGCCTAGAATTGTTTTTCTCTTTGTTAAAAAGGGAGATTATCAAAGATTAGAGAGTTTAAACCACAGTAGCACAAACTGAGGTTTTCTTCTTGGTGTAATCAGAACGATTGGGAATAATGGAAAGAGAATGATGTTGTCATCTTTTGATTTATTATTATTGAATTCCACATCTTCGTGCCACTTGAAGTCCTCTCTGTTACAAGTCCGATCTTTTGAATGTTGTGAACTGGGCACTTCGTGGTGTGGGGACAGGGTGTGGACAGGGAAGAGGTTAGAGTGTGACTCGTAAAGTGAAGCCATTCAGTCGTGTCCAGCTCTTTAAGGCCCCATGGACACCAGGCTCCGTCCACGGGATTTTCTAGGCAAGAGTACTGGAGTGGGTTGCCATTTCCTTCTCCAGGGAACTTCCCAACCCAGGGATTGAACCCAGGTCTCCCACATTGTAGACAGACACTTTGCTGTCTGAGCCACCAGGAAAGTCCAGAGTATAAATGAGTGTGATAAATAAAACCCTGCTTGGCATCCACAGGCATGGTTTACTGATAAGGCACCAACAGTTAATATGAGATAAGCAAATAAGACTAATACAAGATGGAGGGGCCTCCCAGGTGGGGCTGGTGGTGAAGAGTCTACCTGCCCGCGCAGGTGCTGGAAGAGTCGTGCGCTCGATCTCCAGGTCAGGAGGATCCCTTGAAGGAGGGCACGGTAACTCACTCCAGTATTCATACTTGGAGAATCCCATGGACAGAAGAGCCTGTGGGCTTAGCGTGCGCGCAGGCACGCATGCACACCAGGTGGAGAGAATGAGAATTACGCAGTGGCTCGGGCTGTAAAGCCTCTGCCTGCAATGCAGGGGACCCGGGTGGGATCCCTGGGTCGGGAAGATCCTCTGGAGAAGGAAATGGCAACCCACTCCAGTATTCTTGCCTGGAGAATCCCTTGGACTGGTAGGCTACAGTCCATGGAGTCGCAGAGTCAGACACGACTGAGCAACTTCACTTACAACGAAGTGATAATTTTGACTGGGAAGACTGAGGTGTCTTCTTTGGGAGGGGTGGATCTTGAAATCTGGCAGGATTTTAACGAGGTAGGGCTTTGGTGAAGAGTATCCCAGGTGGAAACTACATTCTAAAAAAAAGGCAAAACTTGGCAGAAAAATGTGGAGTATACAATTTATTTTGCAAAGTTTATAAAGTATGAATATTGTAATGAGAAATAAGGTTAGAAGGGTAAGTTGATATCAAAACAAAGAAAGCCTGTGAAAAAAATGAGTTTGTATCAGCTGAAAACCAAAATTATACTTAAAACAGAAAGTAACCATTATGAGAGCAAAAGGTGGCTATAGAAGCAGCTGCATCTTAGGGTAAAGATGTGGAACACATTTGCCTCTAACTCTTAATGCAGATAAGTGAGGGGGATGGGTAAGAGAGAATTTACCATGTTGGTTTAAAACCAACCAACCAACCAACCAACCAACCTTCCTGCACTCCATGGGTAGGATAAGAAAGGGGAAGTGTGGGATTGAGGGGATGAAGATCAGTTGCCTGTACTGGGTAAAGAGCCTGGAAAGGGACAGATGGAACTGCTCTAGGTTTTGAGGGTCACAGGTCTCTCTGGCAATTCTCAACCCTGATAATTAACTGCAGTCAGCCACAGACAACACAGAAACCAATGCACATGGCTGTGTTCCAATAAAACTTTATTCAGTTCAGTTCAGTCACTCAGTCGTGTCCAACTCTTTTCGAACCCATGAATGGCAGCACCCCAGGCCTCCCTGTCCATCACCAACTCTCGGAGTTCGCCCAAACCCATGTCCATCGAGTCCGTGATGCCATCCAACCATCTCATCCTCTGTCATCCCCTTCTCCTCCTGACCTCAATCTTTCCCAGCATCAGGGTCTTTTCAAATGAGTCAGCTCTTCGCATCAGATGGCCAAAGTATTAGAGTTTCAGCTTCAGCATCAGTCCTTCCAGTGAACACCCAGGACTGATCTCCGTTAGAATGGACTGGTTGGATCTCCTTGCAGCCCAAGGGACCCTCAAGAGTCTTCTCCAACACCACGGTTCAAAAGCATCAATTCTTCTGTGCTCAGCTTTATTTATATCCATACATGACCACTGAAAACTTTATTAATGACAGTGAAAGTTCAATTTCATATAATTTTCATGTCACTTAATATTATTATTCTTTTGATTTTTAAAAACCATTTTAAAATGTAAAAGCTACTCTTCAGTTGCAGATTGTTCAGAAATAAGTGGCTGCTCTCTTAGGCCCTTAGCCCGTGGTTTGCTGACCCAAGACCTGGATCCGTCAAGGTAAACTTCTGCTCCTCCTCACATACATGAAAATTTCAGATTAAAATGACATCAAAGCTTCATTTATTCAAGTAACTACCTTTAGTCTCCCTTTTACTTGAGACATGTCAACCTGATAGTGTTTTCAGTGGGCACAGTCTTTAAATGCGTTCTCATCCTTTTTCTATATCTGTTGAAACTAAATCAGTTGCAGTTCTTACAAGTATAGTACATTGGTTAGTTTCATTCATCCTTCTTGCTTTTGAAAATGAAGTAACTTTACTTGAAAGGTGTACTTTAAGCTAAATTTCCATACCATAAAATTAAAAAAAATGTCCACATCATGATCAGCATTCACATTCAAAGATTATTGGAGGGTCATTTATTTTGTGTGTAATAATTAAATCAATTTCATTTGATCATTCTTCTCTTTATTTGAAATGATAGATATTACAAAAGTAATATGCTAAATAATCTATTTGCTTCTAATTAATAAAGTTTAGTTCATTTTTCTATTTACTAATATATTACCTGCATGTTGAATGATCCTTCTATAAGCCATGCATATATCACAGGTGGACTAACTAAGGTCCTTTGAGACTGTTTTAAGCATTAAAAAAAAAAAAAATTTCTTTTTCGTTTGAATAGACTTTAGAACTAAAGTAAAGCAGTCCTCATATCTTAACTAAAGAAGAGGTCTCCAAAGTGGGATGTTCATACCCAGGGGGTGAATAATACATTGGGATGTTAAAAGAATGTAGAAGAGAATCTATTTTTACTTATTTTTCTAATTTTTGTGTTTTATAAATGTTTTGAAAAGAACATCACATATTGGTTCAGCAGCATATGTGTTGAATTTATAGATACATAAGTATACACAGTTTGGGAGCATGTGCTCAAAACATTTTGTTGGATGATTACTGGATCAAAGAATAGTAGTTTTAAGTGGCTACTGAGTAAGTTTTTTACTTAAATACTAACCTTTTACTTTATGAAAATTATTTTAAAGCAAATATATAGATCAAGATAAAAACAAGAAATCATATTGCAAGGTGTGACTTTGCGGAAAGGGGAAGTGGACTCATATGTGCACTTGTTATGCATTTTAAGACTACCTGATGAAAGGTTTTGATAAGAGCTTAACTGCCATTATAACCAAAAAAAGTCATATAGCAAAATAAAAAAAAGAGAGAGAAAAGGAATACAGTTTGCCCATCAAGCAGAGGGTTAAATGAATTTTGGTTTTGACATTTGTTTTTGTGTGTGCGTGTGTGTGGTTGAACCCAGAATTCATAAGCAAGAATGTCAGTTTCAAAATACCTAACTTACTTCATGGTAAATTTTGTCAACTACTGGCTTAGGCTCTTGACTGCATTTTCCTAAAGTGTTTGATGGTCAGGGCTTGAAGAGTTGTGGGCAATTCATGCCAGGATGCTGAGTTTAACTTGGTTAACAAATGCATTGTCATCAGTTAATTTACTTTTTAAGTCACGCTTCAGGGTGATATAGTTGAAAAATTCACCAGGTGCCAAAAAAAATTTTTTTTTTAAATAGCTAGACTTGAGACAACATTCTGATTACAATGAGTTGCTAAACAAGCAATGCATATAACGTGTTCTTCACCATTTTCTTTACTAGTTTGTGGTAGCATTTTTTGTTAAAACCATGCTTTCTTTGATTTATGTCATGGAGAGTATTTGACTAATATTACAAGCCAGAACAGAGACGAGTAGGGGATCGCAAATCTGTTGTTAAGTTCACGTTTGTTGTGACTATAATGCAGTATTTGAATGATTTTTTCCCACTTTCAGTCTTCATGGACTGTTTAATAGGTTCTTTGCTTGCACTTTCCCTTTCATTGTACCATATTTTATACTTTTAAGCTTGGTCTGCTTTACCTCGTGTACTGTCTTGAAGGGACAGTTAGTGACTCTAACTTAGTAAATGACAACTTTCCATGTGGGACTTTTACACACAAAGTTGTTCTTTAGTTGTAACAGCTAGTCAGTCCAAGTTTTACCTTTAACAGGATATAAATGCACTGCTACCTCTTCATTCAAGTGAATCTTATTGCTTCAAAGCTCCCTGTTAGGACAGCCAGTGAGAAAATAAGATATGTTATTAAATGTATCCAAATTCAAACTATATAATTCAGTAAAGTAGCCTGGCCTGGAGTGTGCCCTCCTTATAGGCCTCTGAAGTTTTCTTTGTGACTGGAAACATTTTTAGTGGTTCCTATAGGAGAAGGCAATGGCACCCCACTCCAGTTCTCTTGCCTGGAAACTCCCATGGACGGAGGAGCCTGGTGGGCCTGCAGTCCATAGGGTCGCTAAGAGTTGGGCACGACTGACCGACTTTACTTTCACTTTTCACTTTCCTGCTTTGGAGAAGGAAATGGCAACCCACTCCAGTGTTCTTGCCTGGAGAGTCCCAGGGACGGGGGAGCCTGGTGGGCTGCCGTCTATGGGGTCGCACAGAGTCGGCCACGCCTGAAGCGACTCAGCAGCAGCAGCATAGGACTGTGAGTCCTTCCTCTCCCTTTTCCTTGTGTGAACACATAAGGTAATAGAAATGTTCAGTGAAGTTAACTTGTGAGTTCTAAGTGTAACCTGTTTCTAGAAGCAGTTTGTTGCTGCTGCTGCTAAGTCCCTTCAGTCGTGTGTGACTCTGTGTGACCCCACAGACAGCAGCCCACCAGGCTCCTCCCTCCATAGGATTTTCCAGGCAGAGTACTGGAGTGGGCTGCCATTGCCTTCTCCCCTAGAAGCAGTTTAGTTTAGTTCAGTTCAGGTCAGTCGCTCAGTCGTGTCTCTTTGTGACCCCCATGAACGGCAGCACGCCAGGCCTCCCTGTCCATCACCAACTCCCGGAGTCCACCCAAACCCATGTCCATTGAATCGGTGAGGCCATCCAACCATCTCATCCCCTGTCGTCCCCTTCTCCTCCCTACTTCAATCTTTCCCAGCATCAGGGTCTTTTCAAATGAGTCAGCTCTTCGCATCAGGTGGCCAAAGTATTGGAGTTTCAGCTTCAGCATCAGTCCTTCCAAGGTATATTCAACTGGTTGGATCTCCTTGCAGTCCAAGGGACTCTCAAAGAGTCCTCTCCAGCACCACACTTCAAAAGCATCAATTCTTTGGCGCTCAGCTTTCTTCACAGTCCAACTCTCACATCCATACAGGACCACTGGAAAAACCATAGCCTTGACTAGATGGACCTTCGTTGACAAAGTAATGTCTCTGGTTTTTAATATGCTGTCTAGGTGGGTCATAGCTTTCCTTCCAAGGAGCAAGCGTCTTTAATTTCATGGCTGCAGTCACCATCTGCAGTTTAAGCATGTAATAATAAACAGAGCCGGTCATGCGTGGGGATGCCGCGTTAGCAGCTGGGGGTCTGCGCGCATCCTCCGGGTGGTTCCCGGCGCGGCGCGGGGCCGTCCGCTCTCGCGGTTCTGAGGCGGCGGCGTGTCCAGGCCGAGCGGGGCGCGGGCGCGGCTTAGGCCCGGGCCCAGGGGCTGCGGGAGCCCAGTGCCCGCTGGGCCCCGGGGATGGAGGCGCGACCCTCGGGCGGCCTCAGCCAGGGGACAGCGGGGCAGCCAGGCCCTCGGGCCGGCTGAGGCCGGGGCGGCACAGGGCGTCCTGGACGGGCAGCCAGAGCCCGGCGGCGCGGAGGCGGGTGAGGAGCCCGCGGCGGGCGCCGAGGCGGGTGAGGAGCCCGGGGCGGGCGCCGAGGCGGGTGAGGAGGCCCGAGGCGGGCGCGGAGGCGGGTGAGGAGGCCTCGCGGAGGCGGCGGGCGCGGGCGGGACGCAGCGGGGTCGGCGCCGCGCGGGGCGCGTCTCGCGGGCGCGGGCCTGGCCCTCCCCGGGCGCCGTGTGAAGTGGCGACGGGCGGCGCGTCCACCTCCAGGCCGCCCTGAGGATGCCGGAGGCCCCGCGTGTGAAGGCAGCGCGCCGCGGGCGGGCCCCGGGGCTGGGCGCCGTGCCCAGGCGGAGCAGAGGCGGGCGCCGCGCGGGCCCAGTGCGCGCTGGTGAAGCGCCGGCGGCGGCCTGCTTGGCTGCCAGCAGCGGGGCCCCAGCTTGTCTGCTGGGTGGCTTCTTCCCCCCCGCTTCTGATTCCCACCAGGGACTGTTGTCAGTGGGTGCTAAGATTTTTTTTAATGTGCGCTGCTAATTATTTTACTGATACGACAAGGTGACCACCTCATCGCCGGCCCCATTTTTGCGAGCCTGAGGTGCAGGGGGGGACGTAGCTGGATTCCCGACCCGGTCGTCAGCCTGCAGTGTCCTGTCTTGCCTGCCGTCCTCCGGGGCCCCTTCGTGGGCCTCAGATCGCCGGGGGTTGTGCGTGAAACGCCCCTGGCCTGAGATGCCCTCCTTCCAGTGCCTTCAGGAGGCTCCCCGCCCCCTCCGGCCTTCCCTCGCTCATATCGCCTCATCCGTGTATTGTCTTCCAGGGAAATGCTGTCTTCACCACCAGTGTCCGCTCCTCAGACAGAGGGGCCCTGACTCTTATCCATCTTTCATGCCTACTACTAAGCCCCTTCTCCAGCGTACTAGCTGCCTCCCATCGGAGAAGGCAATGGCCTGGAGAATCCCATGGACGGAGGAGCCTGGTGGGCTGCCGTCCACGGGGTCGCTGAGACTCAGACATGACTGAGCGACTTCACTTTCCCTTTTCACTTTCATGCATTGAAGAAGGAAATGGCAACCCTCTCCAGTGTTCTTGCCTGGAGAATCCCAGGGATGGGGGAGCCTGGTGGGCTGCCGTCTATGGGGTCGCACAAAGTCGGACACGACTGAAGCGACTTAGCAGCCGCAGCAGCAGCTGCCTCCCATATGTGCTTGGTGCAAAGCAAGTGAATGAAGAAATATTTTAGGAATTAGATGAAAACCTGCAGGAAAACAAATGCACTCTTAAATCTCTCTTCCTTCAAGATATTTCCCTATACAGGTCCTTTGCTAAACCAGCACACTGTGAAATTGGAGTGTGAGCCTCTCTGGGCCAGACCTTGGTCCTGTCTTTTTGTTCACTCCTGTGTCCTCAGACCAATTGCAATGCCTGGTATAGTGAGCACTCATTAAATATTTGTTGACTGAGTCAGTCATACCAGCAGGGCCTCTGCAATTCAGAGTCCTTCATAACATTCTGGGCTCCAGTCTTTCATCAGGCTGCTCTGTCTTAAAAGGCCTCATGGTGGCTCAGTGGTAGGTATCCTTCTGCTTTGCAGGAGATCTGAGTTCGACTCCTGGGTTGGGAAGATCCTCAAGAGACAGAAATGGCAACCCACTCCAGTATTCTTGCCTGGGAAATTCCATGGGCAGAGGAGCCTGGCAGGCTACAGTCCATGGGATTGTAAAAGAGTAGGAAATGACTTAGCGACTATACAACAACCACCTCTGAATGATTGGGAATAATGTGACCTTCTGTGATTAGATCATCTACCTCAAAGTTACCTTCTAGCCACAAGCATCTGTGCATCTGTGTTTTCTTCTAGTTGATTATCAATCTCCAGATGATTGCCTTAGTTCTTTACTGTGTGTTCAGGAGACAGAACAGCTTTTGGAGTAAGTAGGGCTCTAAGCTCCAAAGGCTTTATAAATGTGCTAGAAGATCTTGAATAATTTTTTCTTATGTTTAATTTTAAGGTAGAAGCACATTATTATTTTGTGCTTTTTCAATGCTTCATCTCTTTTTAGAGACATGTACTTATTGTTATTTACTTCTTTTAGTGGAAGTAAAAATGGTGAAAGGGGATCATTTAAAATTATTTAAATTTAAAAGTAATGAAGGAATAGCTAATTTGAAAAGGCTTGACTCATGCCCTGTTTGTGTCTGTGTAAGCAAGTATTGGTGTCCTGATGTCCTGTACCCACGTCCTGCCTGCCCGAGGGTGGAGGAGGAGTTAAGGAGACGGTCAGGCAGGAGAGCGGGAGCGGTCCACCATGCATCGGGCTTTATTTGTGGTTCCTACCTAAAAATCATCTATTGGGACGTCTAATTGGGATATCTACTTCTTTATCAAAAAAGTCACCCTTTGTCTTGACTTCTAAGTAGGGTCATTAACTTCACAGTCATGACTTTTATGCTCTGTCAAAAGAAGTATTCTCCAATATTTGTTTGTCCTCATCTTGTGTTTGATGGCAGAGAGAGGGGGCATGGTGAAAGAAAGACTCCAGGCGGGGAAGGAAGGAAGGTCACTGCTTGCCGAGGACTGAGCTGGCTGCGCCTCAGCCCACAGCACCTCCCTATTACTGTTACCTGACTTCTGCTTGTTCCTGTTGTCCCACCAGAGCCCAGGTCCACCTCATTTTCCTTGTATCTTCCTTGTGACGGCCTGATGCTTGTGTCCCCACTATGGATCTCGTGCTGAAGTCCTCATCCCCATTGTGATGGTTTTGGCGGAGGGCCCTGGTGATCTGATCTGCACTCTCATAAGAAGAGAGGTTGGAAAGCTTCCTCTCGCACTGTGCCACATGAAGACACAACGAGAAGTCAGCTGTCAGCAAGTTAAGATGCGAACTCTCACCAGAACCCAACTGTGCTGGCCCCTATCTTACACTTCCAGCCTTCAGACCCATGAAGAATAACTCTCCGGTTTAAGTCCCCCAGTCTGTTGTGCTGTGGCAGGTAAGCAGCTGAGCCTGCCGGAATCCCCATATGCCCCTTTTCTGCAGTTTAACACCCTTCCGACCTCGGTCACAAACCTCAGAATTGGCTTGCTGTGTCTCAGGAGCCAACCTGAGTTAATCTAGGTTAGTGGGGCAAGTGTAGCTGGAGGAGAGTGATGCACTTTTTCTTTCTCAGATGCCCAGTGTTGTTCCTCTCCCAGCTGTTCGGGACGGATTTCTGAGACTGACTTCACGGGAAGGTGATGGTGCTTTGGCTTTGTCTAGGAGCTGCCTCGGGCACCACCCCCATGGTATCCACTCTGCGTCCGTGTCCAAACCTGTGGGCTTTCCAGGTGCCCACGCCTGCCAGCTCCTGGCTTGTTTCCTCAGCAGCTGGCACAGGGGTTTTTGTTGTGAACTAGAGGCTCAGCTATTAAAATATAAAACTTGGCTCATCTTGAATATTGTATGTTTCCATCAGGACTTGGACCCGGGACAGCTCATGTGGTCACTTACACACGTCTCTCAGGACTGAGAACCCAGTGTTCCTCTGAGTTCTGTCCACACTTTCACCTGCTGGTTCCAAGTGCAGTTTCCAGCCTGGAGAAATCTGTTAAAGCCTTTGGTTTGTTGAGCACCAGTTTGTTAACATTTACTCAGTCTTTGTTGTTGTTGTTCAGTCACCAATTTATGTACAACTCTTTGTGACCCCATGGGCTGCAGCACACCATGCTTCCCTGTCTCCCACTGTCTCCCAGAGTTTGCCCAAGTTCATGTTCATCAAATTGGTGATGCCATCCAACCATCTCATCCTCTGTCACCTCCTTCTTCTCCTTCTCCTTCTGCCCTCTATGTTTCCCAGCATCAGGGTCTTTTCCAATGAGTTGGCTCTTCACATCAGGTGGCCAGAGTTATTAGAGCTTCAGCTTCAGCATCAGTCCTTCCAGTGAGTATTCAGGGTTGATTTCCTTTAAGATTACTGGTCTTACTGAATTTATAAACTTGGTCAATGTTTCTTCAACACTTGATTCCCTTCTCTGATAGTTGGTGTCAATTTTGTATCTTAAACTGTTAATTTTTAAGAATCAAGTTCACATTACTTTGGCTAGTGAGAAGCTTACATACAGCGTAGAGTCACGGAGCAGACACTGCATGACTTTGTATGAGCTTGAGGTGATCCAAGAAAGATCTTAATATTTCTAAATAACTGCTGTCCTTTTGTATTTCACATATTGAAAATAATGTGTGGTATAGCCTTAAGGTTTTCAATATCTGTAGAGAAAAAGATGGTTGAGGGAGATAGCTTAAAATAACTGCTATAGATAGGTTTTTCTGTATAGTTTTTAGTTTGCTTTTCTTATAAGAGGACCATTAAAACTAGAAAATATTAATCATTTTGTTGCTCGTAGATCTCATTTGCGCCAACTTTAACCTTGTCACATATTCATTCAGTTCAGTTCAGCTGACTCTCTGTGACCCCATGGACTGCAGCACACCAGGCCTCCCTGTCCATCACCAACTCCTAGAGTCCACCCAAACCCATGTCCATTGAGTCAGTGATGCCATCCAACCATCTCATCCTCTGTCATCCCCTTCTCCTCCTGCCCTCAATCTTTCCCAGCATCAGGGTCTTTTCAAATGAGTCAGCTCTTCGCATCAGATGGCCAAAGTATTAGAGTTTCAGCATCAGTCCTTCCAATGAACACTCAGGACTGATCTCCTTTAGGATGGACTGGTTGGATCTCCTTGCAGTCCAAGGGACTCTCAAGAGTCTTCTCCAACACCACGGTTCAAAAGCATCAATTCTTTAGCGTTCAGCTTTCTTCACAGTCCAACTCTCACATGTATACATGATCACTGGAAAAACCATAGCCTTGACTAGACCGACTTTGTTGACAAAGTAGTGTCTCTGCTTTTCAATATGCTATCTAGGTTGGTCATAACTTTCCTTCCAAGGAGTAAGTATCTTTTAATTTCATAGCTGCAATCACCATCTGCAGTGACTTTGGAGCCCAGAAAAATGAAGTCAGCCACTGTTTCCACTGTTTCCCCATCTATTTCCCATGAAGTAATGGGACCAGATGCCATGATCTTCGTTTTCTGAATGTTGAGCTTTAAGCCAACTTTTTCACTTTCCTCTTTCACTTTCATCAAGAAAAAAAGCTGGGTAGCACCTTAGAAATTGAGCACAGAAAGGGCACATGTCTCTCCCAGCTCTCCAAAGCTTCAGCAGTAGAAGTGGACCAGAACCTTGGTCTCTGTACTCTGACTCTGTGACATGCTTCCTTTCCTAGTGTCATTTAAGAGTCTAGGGCTTAAAGTAAGCCACTCCTATTTCTTCCTCCAATAGCTTTCCTGAATTATTTCAGAATACAATATTTCTTAATCTCTAAGAAACTATTAATATTGAGATTTTTAAATTGACACTATTTTCTACTTTATATATTGTGCTTTTTTTTTTCTTTTTGAGGAGGATATAGTCTTAAAAAGTAAAATGCAGCAAAACTATTAAACATTGGATAATGTTTTACACTCTGTTTCTTTCACATTTTGGACAGTGTTCATTCATGTTGTAAAAAACACTTCTGCCCCTGCAAGTATTGTTATACATTCAGGAGTCTTAACATGCATGTCAGAGTGCACTCTGTTCCTTTTGGTCTTTGCGGGGGCTGTGCGGGGTCTGAGATTCTCATTCTTATACAATTCATTAAGAAACTAGCCGACATGTGTGTCCCATCCACTTTAAAATGGCTACCTGTGTTAAACTGTACTGTTAGTAAGTAGCTTTATTTGTTCTCTCTGACTCCAGGAAAGCTGAATGTTTGAGCAGATGAATTGATTAATATATTCAGTTCAGTGCAGCTGCTCAGTTGTGTCCAACTGTGACCCCATGAACAGCAGCATGCCAGGCCCCCCTGTCCATCACCAACTCCCAGACTTTACTCAAAGTCATCTCCATTGAGTTGGTGATGCCATCCAACCATCTCATCCTCTGTCGTCCCCTTCTCCTTCCCAGCATCGGGGTCTTTTCACACGAGTCAGCTCCTCGCATCAGGTGACCAAAGTATTAGAGTTTCAGCTTGAATTAATATATTAGTGCAGTATTTAATAGTACTTGAACTGGAAAAAGTTACATGGAGGTATTTTTATGGTGCCATCAGATGTCATGAGATCAAGGCTATTTTCTTACAGCCGGGGATGCTATTGATTCTAAAAGTTATTTATAAGAGAAACATACTAGATATGTATCCTTAATTTCAGTTAATATTGCCAAGATCTGATTTTCTTTAAAAAAATACTCTTTGTCTTTTTTCCCTAACCCCAGTAGTTTTGCTGACTATAGTGATAGGTTGTCCAGCTAGGTTTGAATTCC
This sequence comes from Cephalophus harveyi, assembly GCA_006410635.1. NCBI lineage: Eukaryota > Metazoa > Chordata > Mammalia > Artiodactyla > Bovidae > Cephalophus > Cephalophus harveyi. Next base: position 49,492 of record SJYT01023484.1, on the reverse strand, counting down.
TTTAACTGATAAGAAAAACTACTTTTATTTATTGTTGATAGAAATGGCAGAGATTTTCATTATCTGTAACAGGGAAAATTGGAACAGTGTGTTATTTTTTTGTTGATATGACTATATTTAAGCCTGTGCTGAAGAATGCAACGCTAACAATACTTAATGCTCTATCTCATTTTCTTTTCTTAGTCTGCTTTTTCTGACATGAGTCAGCACAGCCAGTTTTAAATTTCTCTCAACCAACTTCTACTTTGGCCCCTGTAACTCGTTTTTATCCTCGTAATTCCATTAAAAAGTGACAGGTGAGTTCCACTTGACTTCCACCTCCCAAATTGATTCTTTGATATCACTTTCTAAACCTCTTAACCTCCTGTCAATCTGCTGATCAATTTTCCCTTACCTTTTTTAGAGCTGTAACAACTATGCTCTGCGTGCCATGAAATGCTGAGCATTCATAGACAAAGTTTACTGATGTAAATAAAACTTAAGATTCTGTTGCTGCTACTGCTACTGCTGAGTTGCTTCAGTCGTGTCCGACTCTGTGCGACCCCAAAGACGGAAGCCCACCAGGCTCCGCCGTCCCTGGGATTCTCCAGGCAAGAACACGAGTGGGTTGCTATTTCCTTCTCCAATGCATGAAAGTGAAAAGTGAAAGTGAAGTCACTCAGTCGTGTCCGACTCTCAGCTGACCCCATGGACTGCAGCCCACCAGGCTCCTCCATCCATGGGATTTTCCAGGCAAGAGTGCTGGAGTGGGGTGCCATTGCCTTCTCCAAAGATTCTGTTAGGTATGTGTATAATGTCATGTGAACAGTGTTATCAGTCCCAGGAGTAAATGGCTCTCACCAATAACTGTAGTTTGTCTAAGCTGCGTTCAGCCAAACCACATTTCTAGTTCTGTTCTTCTGTATCTGCCCACAAACATCAGTGTTGAAGGGTTTCCCTACCCCTGCGTAGAGTAGTGGTTCCTAACTTTAATCCATAGACCTCCTATGTGGTAGGACAACATGAGACTCATGAAACTGAAAACGAAATATTATGTTAGTCTTTTTTCTGATGGACGTGACCACAGCTTTCATCAAGTTTTCAAAAATGTTCAAGGAGCCCTGATGTGTGAGATTCATTCAGACACGTACATTCTTTATCTGTTCTGACGAGCTGGGTAGCACGAGGCTTGTGTTGATCTAATCATTTAGGGGATATTGTTTTTCCCATTTCTGCTGCCCTTCCTGGTATATTTATGCTTAAACAGAGCTTTTTATATTTTTGCATACTGTTTTTACCTCTTCTGTGTTCCCTTTAATTACTTAGGATACTGTTACATGTGCGTGCTAAGTTGCTTCAGTCAAGTCAGACTGTGTGACCCCATGGACTGTAGACCCCCAGGCTCCTTTGTCCATGGGATTCTCCAGGCAAGAACACTGGAGTGGGTTGCCCTGCCCTCCTCCAGGGGATCTTCCAAACCTGGGGATCGAACCTTGCGTCCCTTAGGTCCCCTGCATTGGCAGGCAGGTTCTTCACGACTAGTGCCACCTGGGACGCCCCAAAGAAAAAGTGAAAAGTCAAAGTCGCTCAGTGGTGTCTGACTTTTTGCGACCCCATGGACTCTATCAGTTCAGTTCAGTCGCTCAGTCGTGTCCGACTCTTTGCGACCCCATGAGTCGCAGCACGCCAGGCCTCCCTGTTCATCACCATCTCCCGGAGGTCACTCACACTCACGTCCATCGAGTCCGTGATGCCATCCAGCCATCTCATCCTCGGTCGTCCCCTTCTCCTCCTGCCCCCAATCCCTCCCAGCATCAGAGTCTTCTCCAATGAGTCAACTCTTCGCATGAGGTGGCCAAAGTACTGGAGTTTCAGCTTTAGCATCATTCCTTCCAAAGAAATCCCAGGGTTGATCTCCTTCAGAATGGACTGGTTGGATCTCCTTGCAGTCCAAGGGACTCTCATCTTTTCTCATGATGTACTCTGTATAGAAGTTAAATAAGCAGGGTGACAATATAAGCCTTGACGTACTCCTTTTCCTATTTGAAACCAGTCTGTTGTTCTATGTCCAGTTCTAACTGTTGCTTCCTGACCTGCATACAGGTTTCTCAAGAGGCAGGTCAGGTGGTCTGGTATTCCCATCTTTTTCAGAATTTTCCACAGTTTATTGTGATCCACAGAGTCAAAGGCTTTGGCATAGTCAAGAAAGCAGAAATAGATGTTTTTCTGGAACTCTCTTGCTTTTTCCATGATCCAGTGGATGTTGGCAATTTGATCTCTGGTTCCTCTGCCTTTTCTAAAACCAACTTGAACGTCAGGGAGTTCACGGTTCACGTATTGCTGAAGCCTGGCTTGGAGGATTTTGAGCATTACTTTACTAGCATGTGAGATGAGTGCAATTGTGCGGTAGTTGGAGCATTCTTTGGCATTGCCTTTCTTTGGAATTGGAATGAAAACTGACCTTTTCCAGTCCTGTGGGCACTGCTGAGTTTTCCAAATTTGCTGGCAGATTGAGTGCAGCACTTTCACAGCATCATCTTTCAGGATTTTAAACAGCTCAACTGGAATTCCATCACCTCCACTAGCTTTGTTGGTAGTGATGCTTTCTAAGGTTCACTTGACTTCACATCCCAGGATGTCTGGCTCTAGATTAGTGACCACATCATCATGAATATCTGGGTCGAATGAAGATCTTTTTTGTACAGTTCTTCCGTGTATTCTTGCCACCATCCATGGAATTTTCCAGGCCAGAATACTGGAGTGGGTAGCCTTGCCCCAAAGGATACTGTTATATGCAAGTGGTATATATTGAAGTGTCAAAAGAAGCCAGCTCAGGTTGTCTTTACCAATAGAATGGATTAATTGGCTGAAGTAAGTAAAGTCCAGAGGTTGTTCAGCTTTTACCTGAGGTTTTACTTGGAACACATCTGGTTTTCTTCGTTTCTTTCAGTGTTGCCCCCCTAAGTTCGTTGGTTTGTCTTCATGCCAGCATTCCTCATGGTAGCACAATGAAGCGGTTGGAGTCCTGATGTTGGGAACTAACCACCATCATCCAGGACAGCAGGGATCTTCACTTCCTTCTGCCACTTAATTTAGCAGAGTCAGTGTGGCAGGGTCACCAGTGCGTGTATTGTCTTCAGTCTATATTGCCAGCTCACTGAACAAGTCATGGTGACAAAGCGGAAGAGAGGAGTTTTTGACTAGTGCTAATCCAGTATTCTTGCTGGAAAGTCCCATGGACGGAGAGACCTGGAGCGCTGCGGTTGATGGGCTCGCAGAGTCGGACGACTGAGTGAGCGAGCGCACACGGCCCGAGCCTGCCTTTAGGATTCTGGCGGTTCCAGCCTGGGTGTGGGTGCTGACAGGACAGAGGCTGAGCAGCAGCTGGCAGTGTTTATGATGTCCCTCAAGTGGGCTTCAGGAACACACTCCAGACGCCTGACTGCAATCACGCTGTGGAAGGTAGGAGCTTGCTGCTGTAGAAGATGGGACTGTACTGTAGTCTCTAAAGAAAGTTATGCAAAATGTTAGTTTCTTGAGGTGTTTATCAGTGAGTTCGACCAGAGAAACAGAACCAGTAATTAGTACACACACACAAATGCATGTTTAAGGTTTTAAGTTATAAATATTACAAAATTTAATGCATATGTAAATATTATTTATTTATTTCGAGGAGTTGGCTTATGTGACATGGAGGCTGTCTAGCCCCAGACTGAAGGGCGGGCAGGAACAGCTGCTGACTCTTGTAGTCTGTTTCAGGGAAACCTCAGTTTTGTTCTGATGAGCTTTCAACTGGTGAGATGAAGCCCCCCACACTGTTGAGGATTATCTCCTATGCTTTAATGTCAACTAATTACAGGCATGAATGAGATCTACAGAATGCCTTCGCAGAAACATCAAGACTGGCGTGTAACTGAGCAGTAGTCTGCTGCAGTCTCACACCGCTGATGTATGGAACTGTCGTGGGTGTTAATAACTGTAAGACCAAAGAAGGGGTCTGTGTCTAAGTGAATTTGAGAAATTCTGTATTAAACATACATTAATGTACATTATATTGACATATAGGTTATATTTCATTCTTAACTCTGCTCCAGTACACTATGTTTTGAACTGTTTCCCATACTTACTTGATTAGGAATGTTTTTGTCTTCCCCTGAAGACTGTCTCATTGGACTAGTGAATACATTGTGGGAAACACTGGATTAAACTGATCGAGAAAACAGGTTTTATTGTAATTGTGGGCAGTTTTGTTTGTCTGTATGTTTCTGCTGTTTGTGGTCTTAAATGTATTAGTGTGGGCTCCTCTTTCTCTGTTAAATTATAAGACTCTTTGGGATCACACTTTGTGTTTTCACCAAGTGGAGATTCAATAATGTTGATGGAGAAATACTTCTAGATAAGTGAATGGCTATTAAGTGTTGAGTTAATGATCGTCATATTTGCTCAGAGCCATCACTTTCCTTTGGCAGATATTAAATTGTAATAACTTTAAAATGTAACAATGAAGTATTACTCAGCCATTAAAAAGAATTCATTTGAATCAGTTCTAATGAGATGGATGAAACTGGAACCTATTATACAGAGTGAAGTAAGCCAGAAAGAAAAACACCAATACAGTATACTGACACATATATATGGAATTTAGAAAGATGGCAATGATGACCCTGTATGTGAGACAGCAAAAGAGACCCAGATGTATAGAATGGACTTTTGGACTCTGTGGGAGAGGGAGAGGGTGGGATGATTTGGGAGAATGGCACTGAAACATATATTGCATGTAACATAAACATGTAAGAACGAAGCACCAGCCTATGTTCGATACAGGATACAGGATGCTTGGGGCTGGTGCAAGGGGATGATCCAGGGAGAGGATATGGGGTGGGAGCGGGGAGGGGGATTCAGGATTGGGAGCTTGTATACACCCATGGTGGATTCATGTCAATGTATGGCAAAACCAATACGGTATTGTAAACTAAAATAAAGTAAAAATTAAAATAAATAAATAAATAAATGTTTTCTTCCCTTTGGAGATTTTCTCACTGTGGGGAACCACTCACTATGGTAAAGCAGGTCCTTTGTTCTGGACACAATAAGTCTCATTTTATTACTTTTTTAATGTGACAGGTTATATGTTGTTCTACTTAAGAGATTGTTTAAATCTATAGAAAACAGGTGAAAGAATGGGCAGGGCTGGTTAGGCCCTGAAAGTGACGCTGGTTTGGCTTTGTTCCGTTTCACTCCACTCACCGTGTTCAGCACGCTGCTGTGCTCTCAGTGGGCCTGGCGTGTGTCATGCCTGATCCGTGGAAGAGGAAAAGATTCCCTCTTAACTCTGTTTAAATCTGTTCTTACTGTGATGAATTCTTAGATCAGACAGAGCTGAGATTCTCTCTGCTGTACCCCCTCAGCACTGTCACCTGATCTAGAGATGGTTTAAAGTCTAGATGTGGCTTCAGGTCTGGGCGAAAGACTGTGACCTGTGATCAAATCATGTTGTGGGCAGAGCCATTTGTCTGGAGTGCAGTGGAGCGTGAGAGGCAGGTGTGATCGCCAGCTGCGTGTCCCTGTTCGTAAGAGCTGTGTCTTGGATTCCTGCCAAATCCTCTGAGCTGCTTCCTGTATGAGGGCCACCCGAGCTTGTCTGCATGGATGTTGTGAACAAAGAAACATATTTTTGGAAAACAAATCATAATTTAAAGTCTGATATTATTAGAAAGGTACTAGTTGAATCAAAAGAAACTGTTTTTAAATAGCAGGTGTGATCGGATCCCACCAGAATGCTGGCAAGCAAGCAAGGGCACTGTTGCTTGTTCTCCTTCCCGCCTACTGCAGCGGGGGCCCCACTAAAGCCTTGCCTGAAAAAAAGCCAGTTTCTGTGAGAAAAAGTGACTAGATTAATTTCCTGTTCCTTTCCTAACTGTTCTAAAGAAAAGAGGCTTTAAAGCTGCTGTAGGTCAAGAAGTTGGGGTTAAAGCCCAAACTTGTAAAACTTCAAAGATTTCTTCTTCCTAAGGACAGAGGCAATCCTAAAACTGCCTGTTTTGCTTGAAACAATAGCCTGAAAACTGGAAAGAGCTGTCTTTAAAACCTTCTTTCCTAAGATTATACAGTGAATAACCTAAATATTATACTTAGATAATATTTTTGTGTATATTTATTACAAATAAATACAGTATATTTAAATGTATTAAACATTAAATAATTATAACTTTTTTTTGAGTGTAGAAATTTTGAAAATGATAGATAAACAAAAGGCAGACAATAAAAATTGCTGTCAATCCCGTTACTCAGAAATAATCACTATTCATATTAAGCTCATTTCCTTTTGTGTTTGTATATGTGCATAATTGTTTTTATCTGGTTATTTATCTTCCAAAACAATTATTTGTTTCAGAGTTACAGTTAATGTTTTATAAATTTACAAATATATTTATTGTTGATTGACTTTAATATGCTTTTAGATAGTTTATATGGAGAAGGGAATGGCAGCCCACTCTAGTGTTCTCGCCTGGAGAATTTCACGGGCAGAGCAGCCTGGTGGGGCGATGGTCCATGGGGTCGCTAAGAGTCAGACGCGACTCAGCACACACACGCATATAGTTTCTATAAAACATAAAAGCATATCTCACGTGTTCTTTCGTGGAGAAGACAAAATCACATGCAGTAATTGCAGCTGGCCTTTAGCAGGCATGTACCATGAGCTGAGAATGGTATCTTTGTTGTCCTCGGCACTCACAGTAGCCTGCCAGGCAGGCGTCACTAACCCGGGGAGTGGAGCGGGGGCGAGCAGCAGCCCGCCGGGTGAGACAGGCAGCGAGCGCCCTGGCGCAGCTTGGCCTAGGAATCAGTCTGATTCCAAGCATTTCTCTTAAAACTATCATGTAGCCTCTTCTAAAGTGGATTCCGTGTTGAATTTACTAGGTCCCAGACACAATATCTAAGATATTAACGAAACTATGCGCAAATTGGCCAAGCACACCAATTTGGTATTCAGGACCTGGCCCAGGCAGTTCAGAGTGCTCTCACACTGCAGAGATGCGCTGGGACTGTGCGTCAGGGGGAGCTGTGGGAGCTGGGAGAGTCCTTTGGCCTGGACCTACCTGATTGATGGTGTGGTGCACTTCTTTAAAGAAAGGTTTTCTTTATAGGGTTTTCTTAAATATCAGGTTTGTTTCTGATAACGGCCTCAAAATAGTATCAGAGAACCCAAATTGGTGACTTTGTTATTATATTTTGTTATCCATTATTAGTGCCTAAGTGCCAGCTTTTTTTTTTAATTGGCATTTAGTTGCTCCCTTGGACTGCAAGGAGATCAAACCAGTCAGTCTTAGGGGAAATCAACCCTGAATACTTGTTGGAACGAATGATGCTGAAATTGAAGCTCCAGCATTTTGGTCATCTGATGCGAACAACTGACTCATTGGAAAAGTCCCTGATGCTGGGAGAGATTGAGGGTAGAAGGAGAAGAGGGCATCAGAGGATGAGATGGCTGGACGGCATCACGGAGGCAGTGGACTAGAACGTTGAGAGATGGTGAGGATCAGAGAGGCCTGGCGTGCTGCAGTCCATGGGGGCTCGGAGTTGGACACATGGTTGCTTTACAGTGTGTTGGGTTTCTGCTGTGGCACGCGGTGGCTCGGCTGTGTGTGTGCGTGGCCCCTCCTCCTGGACCTCCTTCCTGCCTCCCCCGTCCTGGCCATCGGGAGCGCAGCGCTGAGCTCCCTGCTAGCTGCCTGTTTTCACGTGGTCATGCATCTGTGTCCAACCTAAAGTCGTGATGTACCTTCCCTTACCCACTGGGTCCACACGTCCTTTACATCTTCATGTCTTCCCGCCCCGGAGCTAGGTGCATCTGAACTAGAGAGAACCATGTACCCCAGTGTTCATTGCAGCACCGCTTATGATAGCTGGAGCGTGAAGTGAAGGGAAGTCGCTCAGCTGTGTCCGACTCTTTGCGACCCCATGGACTGTAGCTTACAAGGCTCCTCTGTCCATGGGATTTTCCAGGCAAGAGTACTGCAGTGGGTTGTCATTTCCTTCTCCAGGGGATCTTCCCGACCCAGGGATCGAACCCAGATCTCCCACACTGCAGGCAGACACTTTACTGTTTGAGCTACCAGGGAAGCCTCCCAACCTGTGTCAATCAACAGATGAATGAACACTCAAAATGCGGTGCATGTACAATGGAATATTACTCAGCAATATAAAGAATGAAACTGGGTCATTTGTAGTTTGGGTCAGATGTGGATAGACCCAAAGTCTGTCATACAGAAGTAAGAAAGGGAAAACAAATACCGTATGTGAGATCGGGATGCACACACATGTATGTGAGATCTAGAAGAACGCACCAGCTTTTTAATTCTGAAAGATGGACACACAGCTGAGGGCTCAGCGCTGTCCTCCTGCGTGTGGGCATGCATGCTCAGTCGCTTCAGTCGCGCCCGGCTCTGTGACCCTGTAGCCTGCCAGAATCCTTCGTCCGTGGGGATTCTCTAGGCAAGAATGCCAGAGTGGGTTGTCATGCTTTCCTCCAGGGGATCTTCCTGACCCAGGGATCGAACCCAGGTCTCCTGCCTCTCCTGCATTGCAGGCAGATTCTTTACCACTGAGCCACTGGGGAAACCCATTTTCCAGTGTACTGTTGCTTCTTTGTACATCGTCTCCACCCCTTCAACATTCAGTTTTTACTCTTGTATCTGGTTTATTTTTCATCCTCTCTATTCTTACCTGGTTCCCATTTTACCGTCTCTGTCTTCTATTTTCTTTCAGTTTTCCTTTCCTGCTGTTGCTGCTGCTGCTGCTGCTAAGTCGCTTCCGTCGTGTCTGACTCTGTGCGACCCCATAGACGGCAGCCCACCAGGCTCCCCCATCCCTGGGATTCTCCAGGCAAGAACACTGGAGTGGGTTGCCATTGCCTTCTCCAATGCATGAAAGGGAAAAGGGAAAGTGAAGCCGCTCAGTCGTGTCCAACCCTTAGCAACCCCATGTACTGCAGCCCACCAGGCTCCTCTATCCACAGGATTTTCCAGGCAAGAGCACTGGAGTGGGTTGCCATTTCCTTCTCCAAGTCACCACTCTCTCTTGTCCTGACTACCGTTTTATCTTCCATGCTGGCCTTCGACTCCTGAGCCAGGCAGTGCTGAGCCCCGTCCTTGAGTTTCCTCATATCTTGCGTCTTCTTTGTCTAGAACTCCCCCCGCCTCCACTCAGTGAAGTGTGACTTTTGTCAACTGCTTTCACTTAGTAAATTGTTGGATGTTCTTTGCTGCTGCCTACTGAGCTTAGATAAAATTTGAGCTTCAAGAGTGGTGGGCATTTCTGTCTAAGAAATGTGGGTAGCTGCATTTTCTATCTTCCACTTCTCTCAGCTTCGCTTTCCTGAGGTGATGGTTCTGCCACCAGTGGAAAGGCTCCTGCACTGTGAATAATCTGAGCATAGTTTACTCTTAGTAATCTGTTGTTTGCTGCACAAAGGCTTTTGACCAAAAAAAGTGACATCCAGTCACTGACCAAGCCATGGCACCCCAGAGGAAGAGGCGTCTGCTTGCAGGTCTTTCTCCAGGATCGTGTAATCCAGTAGAGGTCTTGTCTGCGTGGATGTCCAAGTTGATCTTGGACATAGATAAGTGCACTGGTGGTAAAAAACAAACAAACGGAGGTCACGACAGAAAGGAGCTGCCTAACAAGACACCTCCATGTGTTCGTCATGGCCACACTCCACAAGTCTAGGAGGAAGGCAAGGCTGGCGAGTCACAGCCATCTCTTCATTACAGTTCAGTTCAGTGCAGTTGCTCAGTCGTGTCCGACTCTGCGACCCCATGGACTGCAGCACGCCAGGCCTCCCTGTCCATCACCAGCTCCCGGAGTCCACCCAAACCTGTGTCCATCGAGTCAGCGATGCTACCAGGGAAGCCCGTCTCTTCATTTAGCTTCTTTTTAAAATAAAAAATGGCAGCTATGAGGATTCAGTTTGAGAGAGTTTTTTTTTCGTTCTCTGATTTCTTTGATGTCTGTGCTTTTCTTTAATTCTCTCCATTTGCCTTTAATTTTTGCCCTTTCTGTCTAGCCTGTCCCTGCCTTTAAATGCTTCTAAATATCAAGTCTAAATAAGGAAGAATGTCATATGTAACTGTGACGGAAGGGAAGCCTCAGTGTGTGTTCATCAGGGAAGAGCCGGTACAGAAGTGTCCTGAGGAAGTCCGTACTTGTGCAGCTCATTTCGTGTGGTGTAGGTGTGTGACTCTGTGGCCTTGGGTGTAAGGCTCACCAGCTCTTCCGTGTTCGTGTCTCCTTGCCAGTAAGGGAGTCAGATTTGATGGGAAAGAGCAGGGAACAGTTGTGAGTCCAAACTGCTGCATACCTGTGCGTTTGCTTTTTCTTTCTGCTTGTGTCACTTCTCAGTGCATGTGAGCGCAGCGGAAAGCGCCGGGGCAGGGCGGAGCTGTGGCGGCCCAGGGCCATGGTGCTCGTGGTGGCGCTGGGAGCGCCTCCGCACGCCTGGCCGCCTGCTTGCCAGGAGCGGGCCGTTCGGGGCTGTCTCAGGCTCTGTCGCTGTCACCTGCCTCGGCTTCTTGGTTGGCCCCTGTGGGGACTCTGACCGTTGGCTGCTGCGGCGCCGTCTGCATGTCGAGACGCGGGCTCAGGCTGTGGGTGGCACCCACGCCACAGAGCCGCAGGGAGCCTGCCTTCTCACGTGGTTTCGGTTAGTATGGGAAATGTGGAAGAACGCAAGTAAGACAAGTTCCTATTTAGGCCTTCATGATACATATTCAAGACCAGCATTTTCTTCTATATTTCCCCTGGATCTCTCCATTTAACCACTTTAAACTGAAAAACACTTTTGGAGAACTTTGGAGTTAGTAGATGGAGTGGAGTTAGTAGGACAAGATCCTATGAGACTCACTCACAGGTCTCAGTGAGCGTGCATTTGTTGTTGGATGTTCAGTCACTGAGTTGTATCTGACTCTTTGTAACCCCATGGACTGCACCCTGCCATTCTCCTGTCTATGGGATTTCCCAAGCAGGAATAACTGGAGTGGGTTCTATCTCCTTCCATGGATCTTCCCGACCCAGGGATCAGACCCGTATCTCCTACACTGGCAGGCAGATTCTTTACCACCAAGAATCCCAGGGACGGGGGAGCGTGGTAGGCTGCCTTCTGTGGGGTCGCACAGAGTTGGACACGACTGAAGCGACTTAGCAGCAGCAGCAGCAAGCCCCCAGGGAAGCCCAAGAATGTATTCATAATTTTAAAAAACTGTAATGACATTCTTAGCAACAGGTTAATGACTAATCATCATCATAATAATATTGTCATAGTAAGTTAATTCTGATGTAATGCTTATAAAAAGAATTTGCTAGAAAAACTTTAACTAAATATTTTGTGACTCACTACATATTTTTTCTGTTTGTTTTCTGGAGAAATTCTTTTATCTTTGATTCTACTGATTTTCAAAATAAGGACTGGATAAGGAACTTGCCCCTAACATAATGATAGTTATTGATGTAGCATTGCATGGACTAAAAAATAATTCCAGTAGTCTACAAGTTTTCACCAGTCTGACAACTGCTTAGCGATAGCAAGTGGTGTTGCCTGTATTCAGAGAAGGCAATGGCACTCACTCCAGTACTCTTGCCTGGAGAATCCCAGGGACGGGGGAGCCAGGTAGGCTGCAGTCCATGGTGTCGTGAAGAGTCAGACACAACTGAGTGACTTCACTTTCTCTTTTCACTTTCATACTTTGGAGAAAGAAATGGCAACCCACTCCAGTGTTCTTGCCTGGAGAATACCAGGGATGGGGGAGCCTGGTGGGCTGCCGTCTATGGGGTCGCACAGAGTCGGACACGACTGAAGCGATTTAGCAGCAGCAGCAGCTACCTATATTGGTGAGAGCTCTGTGTAGACAATGTATAAGGAGATAGAGCTCAGTCTGTAAATTGTATTTGCATTTGTATTACTTTCCTTATTTTTGTGAAGCCTATTCCCTTGTCTACAGAGACTTCTTTTATGTCATCCTGACTTTACTGATTACGTGACTATACACAGACACAGACTCACGCACACGTTCGCGGTGGTAATGTGTGCGTCTCTGACATGAAGGGGCACGCTCTGTTCTGCATCGGTGGTATTTCCGTGTGCCTTTTCTGCACCATCGTCCCTGCCTCTGACCATCCTCCATAAGCACCTTGGGTTCTGGCAGCGTTTCTGAGCCGGTCTCCCTGCCCACGGCGGCGCTGGCTGTCCACTAGCCCTGGGCGCTGGGAGGAGGGACGCTGCCAGTCCCGACAGGGCCGGGCAGCTCTGCCTCAGCAGATGGTCAGTCAGCGTTTGCTTTTCCCAGGCCTGTCACCTGGAGAACTCTGATAGTTATGTGTTCTGCTACTTACTTTTCCCTAAAAAGAAGCAGAAAAGGGGAACACAATGCCAGTTCAAAATAGCCAGCAGCTTCATTGTTGATAAGAGTGAAACATGATATTTTAAAACAAGGAAAAGAACAGAAATGAGCATAGCACGTTTGCGAAAATACTTCACTGTGATAATCTTGATAGCATTTATTTTATGGAAGTCTAAAAAGATAATTAAAAAGATATATCTACTGAGTAGATTTTGTACATTTTTTTTTCAGTTTTCAAAAATGTGTGCCAGAAATTTCCACTTTAATTTTCTAATTTTGTGTTCCTATATGCACACTGATATTTCATCTAATTTTCAAAATAAGGACTGGATAAGGAACTTGCCTGTAACATAATGATAGTTATTGATGTAGCATTGCCACTTTTGCCATTATCAAACTCCATTAAGCTGCATAATGACAGATCAGTTCATTATTCTAATAATTTCCAAATAGATTTCAGTTATTTAAATAATAAATTTCTTTTCTTTTCACCTGGAAAGCATTTCAGATGACTTATGCTGCTCAGATACAGAACTTTTGGCAAAACGGTCAGGTTAAGATCTGAACATTTAATCTGGTTTATGAAAACTAGAAGCCTAATGTGAATGCTCTTCTTCTAGACTGTTTCTGCACACAGAGATGGGAGGGACTCCAATTCTGTTCTCAAATGTAGTCAAGGTCCGTTTTGGAGGTTGAGGTTAGTTCTGTCTCCTGGGATGTAACTGGCTATGTTGCTTCATCAGATTAACTCATTTTATGAGATTGACACAAAAAGAGAAGCTGACAGAGGATGAGAATCAGGGTGGGGAGCCTGTGAGACCCAAAAGGAGGCCACTGTGGGCAGGCCCTGCGGGAGGCTGGTGTGCACCATGGCCCTGGGACCCTCGCGCTGTGGGCTGCAAGGTGACCCTGGATCTCTCTTCTGGAATCCTCTTATAGATTGTGAGCAGGGTTGACACCCTTGATGAAACACAAGGAACAGATGTGTTTAGCTCCATCTTACTTTGTGATGACATGAACTCATGTTAACATCAAAATACAAATTTTAAACTGTGGCAGAGATATATGATGTTCATGTAAAGTATGAAAAATTAGCATTTTTTGAGAGAAACTGAGGAGCCAAGAGATTACTTTCTCTCAGTATTCAGAAATCCCTTCTCAGAAATACATCTGCTCATTCCATCTCCTCTTGAGTCCATAGATTGCCAGCATCTACCGGGAAAGGGATTGTCGCTGCTGATTACTCAGCGTGGCACCAACGTTGGCCTCTACAGTTCCTTGGGTGACGGTGGTAAAAATGAAACTGAGTAAGTGGCTCGCTGAGTAACGAAGGCACTGGCCTCCGTCCCCTGGGTTCCTCCGAGGCGGTAGCTCCTAGGGGCCTCTCCTGTGGCCCGTGCAGCGGCTTGTGTTGGCTTTGAGGGCCCGCATCAGGAGCTGGGGGGACCTGCAGCTCCCTGTAGCAGTAACACTGCAGCGGGCTCGGTGGCCACGAAAGAGCCTGACAGAGCCTCAGTTTCCCTGAAGCTGCACCTTGCCCGACCTTTACTTAGAACTTTGAAAAAAGAGTCAGAGTGTATTTTGTGTCTTCTAACTTGGGGCTGATTACTGGAATTCCCTGATGTAAATGCAGTGTGTTTCTGATTGACTTTATTGAAGGTCTGAGAGCACAGTGGGAGTTTATCTGAACCGCTCGTGATGGCCAGTGGACCCACTTCCTCTGGCTCACGAGTAACCGTGAGCTGCCCAGCTCACACTCTCAGTACCCCCATCAGGTTTACTCACTAGGTTAGCTGAGAGTAGAGAACTTCCACCAAGCAGTTATATTTCTCCTATGAAGAGAAAATGTTGCAGCAGTCTTGGTTATAATCTGAGTGTGTTTTCTTGGACTCATGCCCAGCAAGTTTATTTTTGTGTGGAGAGGCTGATTTTCTAATTTTCTGTATATTTCTTGGTAGAGTTTACCAAGCTGTTTATCTTTGCTGATAGCTTCAGCTAGGTCATAGTTTGAGTAAATGCAGTGGAGCCTTTAAAAAGCTATTAGCTAAAGTTCCATAGGCTCTCTATTGCCCTCTTTTAGAGTATTTCTACAGCACCTTAGCTCAGCCTGTCTTGGGAATGAAGACAAGAGCTGAATTACGTTTGTATCCCCAGAGTCCCAAACTGTGTTTGTAAAGTTCCTGTTATTTATTTATCTTTTTACCCTGGGAAGCTTTGCATTTATGGATTCATTGTATCATCATCATCTTATGATCATTTGGAGTCTCTGATGGTGTTCTCATTAAAAGCTCACTTCCTCGTTACCAGCACTGTTTTACCAGCCTCCTCAGGGTATTTTTGGCTATGTGGGTGATGAATTGGAATCTGCAGTATTGCAGGAACTAACTGATTTTAAAGCTGAGTGTAAAGATTAAAAATGATCCTTTTAAAGTAAGTTTTCTCATCCTTAGAACACAAACACACACTCCATATATAGCCATATATATTTTTATATTGACTAATCATTCTTCCAAAACTGAATGCGGCCCAGGGAAAAATTGCAGCAACTAATGGATCCTCTTAGTGTAACTTGATTTGAAGTATAGGAAAAAAAAAGAGTGATTTTAACCCAACTATCCCCAAAGTTGTTCTTACTGAGCTCGTGATATCCATGGGAAGAATCCTGAAGGCGAAATGGGCAGGTTTCCAACAGTCCATTGCGGGTGACAAGGATCTGTGTTCTCTAGAGGATGGGACGTGGGTAAAGGGAGACTGCCCTGGATTCTCTTCACCACGTCATGACAGTGACCCACATGTATTGCTCCATGTAATTAGAAGATGTTGTAATTTTTTTAAATTACATAGCCATATGTGTGATCTCCTAATTGTTCTGGTACCCATTTAGAAAGTATGATTCACAAAATTTCCGTTGTATAAAACTAATTAAATGTATTTCAAAAGAGCTTCACATTATCAAAGTATTTCCCATGACATTCATTTAAGAGTGAACTCCTTTATGTGAAAGAGGGATTTTATAGATCGTTAACAGGTTGACAAGTTCTGGGAGTAGAAGAACATAAAACTGATGTGTTAGGAAGCAATGTCAATTGAAGATCGATCAAAAGCAACATAAAGTATTCTTGAAACCTTTAGATGAATTATGAAGAAAGGAGCTCAATTTATAAGCCATTTTGCAAGAAGCTATCAATTATATACTCTTATACATTGTCTATAAATTCTTTTAATATTACCATAAATAATAGCCGAAAAAAATTTTAAAGGACAAAATAAGTGTATCTCCTCTTTTGTTTTATGGCTAACATTCTTGAAGGAAAAATCAGTCCACTTGTTTTCTCTTCCTCTTGGTCTCTCATTCTTTTCTCCTCCTGGGTCAGTCTTGATTCTGTCCTGTCCTGTAGCCCACCAGGCTCCTCTGTCCATGGGATTCTCCAGGCAAGAAAACTGGCCTGGGTAGTCACTTCCTTCTCCAGGGATCTTCCCAACCCAGGGACTGAACCTGGGTCTCCTGCACTGCATGCAGATTCTTCACTCTGAGCCACCAGGGAAAGCTGATCCTGCCCTGCTACGTCAGTCCAGTTAGTTCAGTGCAGCCGCCCAGCCGTGTCCGACTCTCTGCGACCCCATGGACTGCAGCACGCCGGGCCTCCCTGTCCATCACCAACTCCCGGAGTTTACTCAAACTTGTGCCCATTGAGTGGGTGATGCCATCCAGCCGTCTGATCCTCTGTCGTCCCTTCTCCTCCCGCCTTCAATCTTTGCCAGCATCAGGGTCTTTTCTTTCCCTACTTGGTCACTAAAACTTACACACTTAAGTCTCCTTTTATTAGTGAAATTTAACAGAACTGTTTCTATTGTTTATATTTGTTGACTTCTTTCTGGCATTTAATGGCTTTGATCATACAAAACATTTTCTGTTGGTCCCACTTAGCCCTTGTCTCTGGTAAAATCCCCTCCATCCCTCACTGGCCCTCCTCTCTCCTTCCCTGGCGCTTCCTTCTTTGTTTCACCCTGGAGTGTATGCGCCCCTCAGCTGGGTGACAAGGATCTGTGTTCTCTAGAGGATGGGACGTGGGTAAAGGGAGACTGCCCTGGATTCTCTTCACCACGTCATGACAGTGACCCACATGTATTGCTCCATGTAATTAGAAGATGTTGTAATTTTTTAAAATTACATAGCCATATGTGTGATCTCCTAATTGTTCTGGTACCCATTTAGAAAGTATGATTCACAAAATTTCCGTTGTATAAAACTAATTAAATGTATTTCAAAAGAGCTTCACATTATCAAAGTATTTCCCATGACATTCATTTAAGAGTGAACTCCTTTATGTGAAAGAGGGATTTTATAGATCGTTAACAGGTTGACAAGTTCTGGGAGTAGAAGAACATAAAACTGATGTGTTAGGAAGCAATGTCAATTGAAGATCGATCAAAAGCAACATAAAGTATTCTTGAAACCTTTAGATGAATTATGAAGAAAGGAGCTCAATTTATAAGCCATTTTGCAAGAAGCTATCAATTATATACTCTTATACATTGTCTATAAATTCTTTTAATATTACCATAAATAATAGCCGAAAAAAATTTTAAAGGACAAAATAAGTGTATCTCCTCTTTTGTTTTATGGCTAACATTCTTGAAGGAAAAATCAGTCCACTTGTTTTCTCTTCCTCTTGGTCTCTCATTCTTTTCTCCTCCTGGGTCAGTCTTGATTCTGTCCTGTCCTGTAGCCCACCAGGCTCCTCTGTCCATGGGATTCTCCAGGCAAGAAAACTGGCCTGGGTAGTCACTTCCTTCTCCAGGGATCTTCCCAACCCAGGGACTGAACCTGGGTCTCCTGCACTGCATGCAGATTCTTCACTCTGAGCCACCAGGGAAAGCTGATCCTGCCCTGCTACGTCAGTCCAGTTAGTTCAGTGCAGCCGCCCAGCCGTGTCCGACTCTCTGCGACCCCATGGACTGCAGCACGCCGGGCCTCCCTGTCCATCACCAACTCCCGGAGTTTACTCAAACTTGTGCCCATTGAGTGGGTGATGCCATCCAGCCGTCTGATCCTCTGTCGTCCCTTCTCCTCCCGCCTTCAATCTTTGCCAGCATCAGGGTCTTTTCTTTCCCTACTTGGTCACTAAAACTTACACACTTAAGTCTCCTTTTATTAGTGAAATTTAACAGAACTGTTTCTATTGTTTATATTTGTTGACTTCTTTCTGGCATTTAATGGCTTTGATCATACAAAACATTTTCTGTTGGTCCCACTTAGCCCTTGTCTCTGGTAAAATCCCCTCCATCCCTCACTGGCCCTCCTCTCTCCTTCCCTGGCGCTTCCTTCTTTGTTTCACCCTGGAGTGTATGCGCCCCTCAGCTTCCTTGTCTTCATCCGCAGCTCTTGCTGGGTAATTTTATATGTGCCAATATTTTTGGTTATAACTCAGTATTCTTGTTTTGAATATGTGTCTGATTTTCTAAAGTAAATTCTCTAAGGAAAGGGAGGTCAGGAGACTATAGTCAGGAAGAAATCTGTCTGAAGTGTAAGCAAACAATTTTAAATCCATATTGGTTAGATGGGTAAGCATAATCTAAAAGGTAAATAACGACCCACTTAACTTGCTTTCATGTGGCTTTTCATATTTCATCAATAACAGTGAAATGGGTTGTGCAAGAGGGCAGGTACCATTATTAATACAATTTATATACACTTAGCCTAATAATACGCTACGATTGTGAGTAATTTCCCTCCTGGGGGATGTCATTTTGAGGAGAGATGAAAAAGCACTTCCGAGTGAATGCTGTGCAGCTACCACTCTGTCTGTTAAGGGTGTGTGCACTTAGCACACAGGCAAGTATTCGTGATTTGACTGATTTGTGTTATGGCTTTCTCTTTACTGTGGAAGTACCTATTAGGATAAGTCTTTTTTGTAGTGTGGACAGTAATAATTTAGCACTCTAGCTGGATTGTTTCTATGAATCTAGAAGCAGGTAAGTTAAAGCAGGCAGGGCAGTAAGACGACACAGAGAGATCACGGTTCAGCGTCACTGCCTTTCTAAAAGGTACACTTTCAAGGGTAATTCGTGACTGCACCAGATGATCTTTCTTTTTCACTTGGTGGAAACGGTGTTTGACTTAGTTTCCCATGTCTGCTATCTAATAATTTAGCACTCTAGCTGGATTGTTTCTATGAATCTAGAAGCAGGTAAGTTAAAGCAGGCAGGGCAGTAAGACGACAGAGAGATCACGGTTCAGCGTCACTGCCTTTCTAAAAGGTACACTTTCAAGGGTAATTCGTGACTGCACCAGATGATTTTTCTTTTTCACTTGGTGGAAACGGTGTTTGACTTAGTTTCCCATGTCTGCTATGTGAAATCAATTTCGTAAAAACAGCTAGTGATCTCAAGGCAGTATTGATCTTTTAATTATATTACATACATCATAATTTTCATTGTGACCTTACATTTTATATAAAGTTTGCATGAAGTAGGGAAGATAAAGGAAATATATGAGCTCATCAGGGTACTGAGTGGAGCGGTCAGGAAAGCCTGTCTGGGGACAGTCAGTGGCTGGGACTCTTCAGGAACACCGCGGCTCACTCCTTCTGTGGCCGTTGGTGCTCAGGGCTTGTTCTCCACTGCAGTTCTTTCCCGCCACGTTGCTCTGCACTAGGCTGCCTCTCCAGACCCCATCACCAGCTTGCTCCCTGTCTCAGCCCGATGCCAAGCAAGCTTCTCACATCTCAGATGCATTATAGCAGTTTTTTGGCCTCTCTAATATATTATTTTTTACAGACTAAGTGTTTAAAAATGTGAACCAGACCACATTGTTCTTAATGTCTGTAAGACTCTCCAATTGCTTCCCAGTATACTCAAAATAAATTCCAAACTGTGACCCTCAGAGCTCAGTGCGCTCTACACTGTGCCCACCCACCTGAGTCCTCACTTCTTACCACTCTCCCCTGGGCCACAGGCCCAGGCACACTGTCCTGTCTCTTGAACCTGCCAGACCTATTACTGCTTCTTCTCCCTGGACAGCTTTGCCCCCGGATCTTTGTGTGGCAGGCTTATTATTCCCAATTACCTCTCAGAACAAATGTCCTCTCATCAGTGAGGATTCTCTGACCACCCACTCTGTGTTAGTCCCCTTCCTCCCATTCTGGTTGAATTTTCATTTTAATACTTATAGTTACCTGGAAATTCTCGTTTGTCTCTTTGTTTTGCTTGGTGAGTTGCTTTGAGACTATAAGCCCCATGAAGGCAAAGATCTTGCCTATAATTATATACTGCTGTAACCAAAGCGCCGAGAATACTCCTAGAACATTGATATGTTCAGTAGAAACTTGAGTGAGTTAATTACTCAGTTTTCTAAGTAAATATAACTGATTGATGTCCTACTGTCTGCCAGGTCCAATGCAATGTTGATTGGGAATCAGAAATGAGTTTTGCATGGGTCTATACATAGATAGCCTACTGGCTGGTTTGTGTCTTTATCTGGGCATTTGCTTATCAAGCTGTCTTTTAAGGTTTATATTTTACTTTGGAGAATCAAAATGCATTGATGATATTCATGGGTAGTCAGATAATTTGGGTCCTCTAAGTATGCATGCATGCCAAGTCGCCCAGTCAAGTCCAACTCTTTGTGACCCGTGGACTGTAGCCCGCCAGGCTTCTCTGCCCACGGGATTGTCCAGGCAGGAACACTGGAGTGGGTTGCCATCCGCTCCTCCAGGGGATCTTCCCAACCCAGGGATTGAACTCCTATCTCTTTCGTCTTCTGCCTTGGCAGGCAGGCTCTTCACCTCTAGCGCTATCTGGGAAGCCCTATAAGTATACTCTATGTCTGTTTCCAAGGACTCTCTTAAAATTTAGCTCCTCTCATTATACACATATTATTTATTCACTTGAATAAGGCTTTATCCAGCAGGCACACACTCAAGCTTTTTACTGCTTATTATGGAGTGTACACATGAGAGTAAGATGCTTGCCCTGGCTTCAAGGAATGTGAAATTTTGTAGGGAGAGATAAACTTTATAGTCTGATAAACATGAAATAAAGCTGTATCATATAAATTTCACTAAAAAGACAACAAATGACAAACAGTCCAGAAGAAGGAGCAGTCACACAGAGAGGAGATGAGCAGGAAATGCCCCTTTAAGGGATGAGCTTCCTCTTGGGCTTTAATAACTGGGTCAGTTTTGACAGATGGAGGAATGGCACATATAAAGGAAATGGCAAGGGAAGTCAGAGGAGCTTTTCAGATGGAAGTTCCGGAACAGACCTCTGCTGGAAGGCCCTGAAAGGCTTTGGTAGGTGATGGAGCCCCTGGGGTTTTCTGAGCCGGGGACAGTGTCTCAGCAGTGTAGGCTAGATGTCTTTTGAAGTGAAAGTGAAGTTGCTCAGTCGTGTCCGACTCTTTGCAACCCCATGGACTGTAGCCTACCAGGCTCCTCGGTCCACGGGATTTTTCAGGCAAGAGTGCTGGAGTGGGTTGCCAGCGGGATAGATTGGAGTGAAGACAGAGTGGAGCAGGCAGACCAGTCGTTGGCAGCCTTTTGTGAAAGGGAGTCCAGAGGTAATGGAATAATGGTTTGGTAGAGTGGTAGTTTCCCTAAACAAATATTTTTAGGACGCATGTGGAGACACCATTGTATACCCACAAGGGACACGTTTATCCTGAATTAGAGTTGATCCATTCTTCAGACCTAGAGTTTTGTTACCTTTTATACTCATGAGCTATCTCTTCCTGTAGGTTACATCAGCAATGGATTTTGGAGTCCATTTTAACTATTCTTATGGGTTTGAAGGCATGTTCTCTATTTCTGTGAATCTTCAAAGTGTTTCACATTTTTGGCAGAGTTGAAATATCCAGACTTGAATTTGGTCTTTATTTCTTATGAGTTCTGTCTTGCTGTTCATTAGGCCTTCACAGATTGGCATAGTTGGACTAATTTTCTATGTAAGTCTCTTACTCCTTTTCCCTCTTCTAAGACACACACACACACACGTCACACACACCAGATTGAATCATACTTGTCTCAGAAATATTTTGCCATACAAATCACACATCTAGCCCTGTGATGTTCTGTTTATATATTGCGTTCATATAGTTTAGTTGAGCCATGTACCAGTTTATTAATACCGTAGCCCCAGGTAAGAGTGTCAAAGTGCTAAATCAACTGGATATGTTTCAATTCCTGCCTTATTTGAATTCTTGGAATATTTGAAACTGATGACCATTCTATCCTTGAAACACTTTCTTCCATTAGTTTCCCTGATATAACATCCTCTCTGTTTTCTTTTCCCTTGGCCTCTTAGTCTTTTTCTTCTCTAGTAAAGTATTCTCTACTTGTCCATTAAATACTGATGCTTCCCAAAACCTAGTAAAAAAGGAGAGTGAAGGAGTTGGCTTGAACCTCAGCATTAAAAAAAAACTAGGATCAGGGCATCTAGCCCCATCACTTTATGGCAAATAGGCAGGGAAAAAGTGGAAGCAGTGACAGATAATATTTTCTTGGGCTCCCAAATCACTGCATACAATGACTGCAGCAGAAATTAAAACATGCTTACTCCCAGGAAGAAAAGCTATGACAAACCTAGGCAGCATATTAAAAAGCTGAGACATCACTTTGCCCACAAAGGTCCGTCTAGTCAAAGCTATGGTTTTTCCAGTAGATGTGTGTGAATGTGAGTTGGACCATAAAGAAGGCTGAACACTGAAGAATTGATGCTTTTGAACTGTGGTGTTGGAGAAGACTCTTGAGAGAGTCCCTGAGACAGCAAGGAGATCAAACTAATCCATCCTAAAGGAAATCAGTCCTGAGTATTGACTGTGTGGATCACAATGAACTGTGGAAAATTCTGAAAGAGATGGGAATACCAGACCACCTGACCTGTCTCTTGAGAAACCCGTATACAGGTCAGGAAGCAACAGTTACAACTGGACATGGAACAACAGACTGCTTCCAAATAGGAAAAGGAGTACGTCAAGGCTGTATATTCCCTGCTTATATCATCCTGCTTATTTAACTTCTATGCAGAGTACATCATGCGAAATGCTGGGCTGGAGGAAGCACAAGCTGGAATCAAGATTGCTGGGAGAAATATCAATAACCTCAGGTATGCAGATGACACCACCCTTATGGCAGAAAGTGAAGAAAAACTAAAGAGCCTCTTGATGAAAGTGAAAGAGGAGAGTGAAAAAGTTGGCTTAAAGCTCAACATTCAGAAAACGAAGATCATGGCATCCAGTCCCATTACTACATGGGAAATAGATGGGGAAACAGTGGAAACAGTGGCTAACTTTATTTTTCTGGGCTCCAAAATCACTGCAGATGGTGATTGCAGCCATGAAATTAAAAGATGCTAGCTCCTTGGAAGGAAAATTATGACCAACCTAGACAGCATATAGAAAAGCAGAGACATTACTTTGCCAACAAAGGTCCTTCTAGTCAAGGCTATGGTTTTTCCTGTGGTCATGTATGGATGTGAGAGTTGGACTGTGAAGAAAGCTGAGCGCTGAAGAATTGATGCTTTTGAACTGTGGTGTTGGAGAAGACTCTTGAGAGTTCCTTGGACTGCAAGGAGATCCAACCAGTCCATTCTAAAGGAGATCAGTCCTGGGTGATCATTGGAAGGACTGATGTTGAAGCTGAAACTCTAATGCTTTGGCCCCCTGATGCAAAGAGTTGACTCATTTAAAAAGACCCTGATGCTGGGAAAGATTGAGGGCAGGAGGAGAAGTGGACGACAGAGGATGAGATGGTTGGATGGCATCACTGACTCAATGGACGTGGGTTTGGGTGGACTTCGGGAGTTGGTGATGGTCAGAGAGGCCTGGTGAGCTGCAGTTCATGGAGTCACAAAGACTCGGACACAACTGAGTGACTGAGCTGAACTGAACTGAAAGGAAATCAGTCCTGAATAGTCATTGGAAGCACTGATGCTAAAGCTAAATGTTCAATACTTTGGCCACCTGATGTGAAGAGCTGACTCATTGGAAAAGACCTTGATGCTGGAAAAGATTGACGGCAGGAGGAGAAGGGGACGACAGAGGATGAGATGGTTGGATGGCATCACCAGTGCAATGGACATGACTTTACACTGTCTCGGGGATAGTGAAGGACAGGGGAGCCTGGCGTGCTGCAGTCCGTGGGGCTGCAGAATGGAACCTGACTTAATGACTGAACAGCAACAGCAGAAGCCTCGTCCTCTTCCTTTCTGGTTCTGCCTGCTGTCCCAACTGTTATCTTCACTCCCCCTTTTCTGCCAGTAGGATGTTCTTTAGGTTGGCTCCTAAGTCCTTTTGAAATGACCCTGATAGTCTTTGATAGCTTCTTTGTTGCCTCCTTTGTTAAGATATTCTAGGCTCTTCTTACATGTTTCCTGTCCCAGACCTCGGATCAGTCATTTATCCAAAAAGTTCTGTTTCTTTAAAGTGGTAAATGCTGTTTCAGGATCATAATTTGGGCCCAGTAGTGCTTGTTGAGACAGAATTTGCCATTGTTTCTAGGCTTTTTCATTTTATATATATAATAAATATATATTGAAACCAGGTCTCCCGCACTGCAGGCAGATTCTTTACCAGCTCAGCCACCAGGGAAGCCCATGAATACAGAGTCGGACACGACTGAAGTGACTTAGCGGCAGTGGCAGCAGGCGCTCTGCAGCTCATTCTGTTGGCTCCTCTTGTAGTAAAGGGAGCTTCCAGATTCGTGAAATTATTAGGGCCATTAGGGATCAGCAATTCTCCTTTTACATGTTTTTCTTCCAGTGAATATAGTACTGATTTTTTGTTTCTTGCTAAGGTATATTTTAATGAGTAATTCCTTGAAAGCTACTTTGAGGGGGTCTTAATTGTTGTTCAAATAAAGATAGAGGTATATTTGTGATAGAGCTAGAATAGAAAAGGGGTTTGATGGATTCAGATCAGAATGACACATACAAGTGTTCATCCTTTAGGAGAAAAAGGGAAGCTGAAACAGATTTCAATAGGAAAAGCGAGGCTGGGATTGTCCCACCAGCAGGGTTTTGGGTTTCCAGTCCATGAAGGATCCCCGCTCCGTTTTTTGTTTGTTTGTTTGAACACTTAATATTTTTAGAGAAGCCTTAGGTTCAGGGGCCTCCCGGGTGGTGCTGGTAGTCAAGGCAGGAGACGTCAGAGAGGCAGGCTGGACCCCTGGGTTGGGAAGGTCCTCTGGAGGCAGGCATGGCAACCCGCTCCAATGTTCTTGCCTGGAGAATCCCGTGGACAGAGAAGCCTGGTGGGCTACGTACGGCCTGAAAGCAGGATTGAAAGGAAGGTGCAGGGATTTACCATATACGCTTCACTCAGCTTTACTGGGTAAACTGTTATATTGGATAAAGAAATCATATTGTTTGCAGGAAATTAATGAAAAGGCAAGCCCTTTTGAACTTTTCTGCAACAAGTTTTGGGGCAGCTAAACTCTAACTCTGAAAATTTAAGTATGAAGGAAATGGGAATGGTGGTGGAAATCATACTGTTTACATTTATGCTGTGATTTAGTAGCTGAGAAGGCTGATGTGTGGTATGTGGCATGTCAAGAATAATTTCTTTTTGCTCCATTTTAATGAGACATCACTCACTAGGTGTTCCTTTCTAGCTGCTTCTAAACTTGAAAGATACTAAAAATAAAGAAATGACATGTAGAGCAGGAAAAAGTCAAATTAAGGAAACATAGGGATTCATTTAAAAGGAAAAATGATAGAAGTTAAATATATACATTTTCAATTACATCAGTTTAAGAAAGGATTTAACATACAAATAATGATAAGCAGTAAAGGAAAAATCTAAAAGCAAGAATTATTTGATGATTTAAGAGGTATGCAACTAGGAGAAAAAAATGAAATTAAAGTATTGGAAATTTAGTTTAAAAGTATTTTCATGTGTATCAATAATGATAACTTTAAAGAAATGCTCTTCAATGTTTCTATGCATTGAAATTGTAAATTTGCATGCTGTGTGCATGTTTGCCAAGAAATCGGAGATACTTAGAATGTCTTGTTTTGGAACTGATTTGCCTTGAGTAGTGGAGTTTGTGCTGGGTTTGACTGAGGGGAATGGAAAAGGTAAGCCTTAAACTTGACATTTTTTTGTATCATATTATCTTCTGATTTAAATAACCTATTTTGGATAGCTCAGTCTTTTTCAAGTAAAGTATTCAATCTCTTAGGTATTTCTTCCTTTCCTTTAACTCTCCAAAGCGGCGTCTGGTGGCGTGAGGGATGGGACTGCTGGGAGTCGCGTAACCAGCGCGCGGCCTTTGGCTGTTGCTGGGCCCTTGCTGTGCAGGGAGGGCCCAGCTTGGTTTGCTTTTGGGACTGGTGGCTGCTGAAGTCTGTCTGCCTGACTTACAGTGTGGGCTCCACATGAGCGCAGACAGCTGCCACGCCGGGCCCGGATTCTCTGCCGTTGCTCACGAAGCTCCTGCACACCGCTCATCTGGTCCCACTCCAGCCCCGTTGCAGAACCCGCCTGCAGTGCAGGAGACCCGGGTTCCATCCCTGGGTCAGGAAGATCCCCTGGAGAAGGAAATGGCAACCTGCTCCAGGTCTCTTTGCTGGAGAATCCCATGGAGGGAGGTACCTGGTGGGCTGCAGTCCACAGGGTCGCAGAATCGCACGACTGAGCAACTCCCCCTTGCTGCTCCCGCCCCATGAGCACCTTCTCGTCTTCTCCTGGGCCCCCTGCGAGCCCTCATAGAGGGCCCGGGGGTCCTGGAGCTCTAGCTCAGCCCACCCATCGAGCCACGTTTTATCTTGTAGCTGCCCTAGTGAGTCTTCTTTGAGTGTCTCTCAACCCATAAACTCTTAGAGGGAATTTTGTTGTTTAGGCGCTCAGCAGTATCTGACTCTTGCGACCCCGTGGACTGTGGCCCGCCAGACTCCTCTGTCCATGGGATTTCCCAGGCAGGAACGCTGGAGGGGGTTGCCATTCCCTTCTCCAGGGGATCTTCCCAATGCAAGAGTCTAACCTGCGGCTCCCTTGCATTGCAGGCAGATGCTTTACCCCTGAGTCACCAGGGAAGCCCTTCTCACTGGGTCTTTAGAAGAATTTCAGAATCACTGTTGCTTTCTTCTGTCCATGCTCCCTCCTCTCTTTCTTTTCAACCCTCATCTGTGTTATGCTGTAGGGAAGGCAACCAACGTACAGATGCCAGTGACGGTGTTAAGCATTTTCATATGTTAGGCAACCACTTAATATAATTCTCACAAAAAATTGTGATTACTGTAATAATAACTCAAGAGGTAGGCTGAAGCACAGAGTAGCTAAATAAATTTCCAAAGGACATACAGCTATTAAGTGTCAGGAACCTAGGTTTAAATCTAGATTTGAAAAATATGTTTTGGGACCATAATCATGAGAGACTACAGCTTAAGTTGACATAAAACTTAACACTTGACTTAAGATATTCGTGTCATGCACTGATTGCCATCATTGCAAATCAGAAATTAGATAATGTTGCAGATTTCAGTTTTTGTAATTAAGATAATTACTTGGAAATGTTGTAAATAAAATTATTTAAGTATTTCAACAAAGTTGCAAAATGTCTGCGTGCCAGACTGAAGGAATTAAATTCTTTAATGGGAAATGTGGCTTTGGCAGAAAGAGAGTCATGGGTATTTCCAAAGAGTTTACAGAAAACTTTTGAAGAAGTCATTGTTTTAAAAACATTTTGTCATTTATCTGTGTATCTTTGTCTCTCTGCACAGTGTTTATGAAATAGTTGGCAGTAAGAAAATTAATTGTCTAGAGCCTTCCACACCCAATCCTTATATTGTATATATCACTTTTCCTCACTCTGACGCATTCAGGTATGATTTATGGGACCGTGGTTGCTTAGCTATCAGTATACATCTAAAGGGTTATTTTCTAATGAAGGTGCACAGGTTCTAGGTCTATTTCTGTGCTTCTCTGAGTCAGGAATCTTTGGAAGAGCTTCCTCACTGTGACTCACCTTCCTATAAGCCTAGAAACTTTTGTCATGTTGGAAACGCTATTGCGTAAGTAAATTGTATGACTGTCACTTTGCACAGATGCTCACTCAGATTTCATCATCACTTCTTTCTTCATCATGTGTTTCTTACTCTCTCCTGCTGACAGTATAACACCTTTCACAGGACACACACACACAAATGAAAGGTCGAATTTTCCAGAAAAGGTCACTTTTTATGGGTAATTATCATACTCATGTACCATTTATATAGACATTTACTTGTAATATTTCAAAGATCCCATCTGGAGAAGAGTATAGCCACCGCACTTATTCTTTCAAGATACAACGTTTTGCTGAATGGTTAAAGATGATCAGTATTTTTCTTTGTCTGATTTTCAATGTAACAAATAGCACATGTATTCTTTCTCATTATAAAGAAATTAAAAACATGTAGATAGGTTTACTGAAATCTCTCTTGACTGCTTCTCCCATTCCAGAGCTGTCCCCAGTGTGTTTCCCCTTTATAGTGTATCCTTCCAGCTTTTAAAAACTGTGTTTATGTACACACACAGCACGCCTTAGCTTATCTGTGCTTGTCTTGGTTGTAATATGCGAGATGCTACAGACGCGCGTTATCCTGTACCTTTTTGTTAGTCTGTGTGTTCTGCAGACTTCTACCAGGACGCACAGCTGCATGGTGTCCAGTCAGCTGAAAATAAAGTCCTGTGTCCTTCCCTGATGGGATCGTGGATTATGCAGCCCCTTCCTCCGTCTCCCTTACGCCCTCCTTTCCAGCCCACTGGCTGTGCCTTAGTGTTTCTGGGACATGCTGAGCATACTTGCTTCCCTGGCTCCTGCTTGAAACGCAATACTCCATCCCTGGGTATGTTCTTGCTTCGCTCCCTAACTTCATTCAGGTCTCCACCCGGAGACTCCTCTTCAAAGCTCTCTGCTGTTCCTCTCCATCTCCGGCTACCTCCGGTCCAGCTTCTCTCCTCTCCTTTTTTTTTCTCTGTCTCTTCAGTCTGCATCTCCTTCAGTTCAGTTCAGTCGCTCAGTCGTGTCCGACTCTTTGTGACCCCATGAATCGCAGCACGCCAGGCCTCCCTGTCCATCACCATCTCCCAGAGTTCACTCAGACTCACGTCCATCGAGTCTGTGATGCCATCCAGCCATCTCATCCTCGGTCGTCCCCTTCTCCTCCTGCCCCCAATCCCTCCCAGCATCAGAGTCTTTTCCAATGAGTCAGCTCTTCGCATGAGGTGGCCAAAGTACTGGAGTTTCAGCTTTAGCATCATTCCTTCCAAAGAAATCCCAGGGTTGATCTCCTTCAGAATGGACTGGTTGGATCTCCTTGCAGTCCAAGGGACTCTCAAGAGTCTTCTCCAACACCACAGTTCAAAAGCATCAATTCTTCGGTGCTCAGCCCTCTTCCCAGTCCAACTCTCACATCCACACATGACCACAGGAAAAACCGTAGCCTTGACTAGATGGACCTTAGTCGGCAAAGTAATGTCTCTGCTTTAGAAAATGCTATCTAGGTGGGACATAACTTTTCTTCCAAGGAGTAAGCGTCTTCTAATTTCATGGCTGCAGTCACCATCAGCAGTGATTTTGGAGCCTAAAAAAATAAAGTCTGACACTGTTTCCACTGTTTCCCCATCTATTTCCCATGAAGTGATGGGACCGGATGCCATGATCTTCGTTTTCTGAATGTTGAGCTTTAAGCCAACCTTTTCACTTAACCTGCTTTATTTTTCTTCCTAACACCTACACCTGGCAGACACTAAACTCGTTTCTTCATTGTCTGTCTTCCTCCGCTACAACATAGAACTTACTTTCAGAGTTTGTTCACTGATACATTCCCAAGACCCATTATAGTAGCTGGTCCCATAACTGGTGTTCAAAAATATTTGTGAATAAATGATTAATATGGAAGTTTATTTAACTGTTCCTTTCTGCTGAACGTTTAGGATGTTGCCAAAGTTACATAATGACAAGCAATGTCAAGTGAGTTTTTTATTTGTCTCCATGTATACAGTGAGTGTATTTAGGGGGGATTCTGGTAAGAAGCATCTCTGAGCTAACACGTATGAATATTTAAAATTTTAACAGGCAGGGGAAATAGCCCTTTAAAAAGGCTCTTCCAGTGTGCCCCTGCCCCTGTGGAAGGGTCTGTTTTCTCGTGTCTCACACACCTTGCTGGTCTGTATTTAACTTCTCAATGTTTGTCTGTTAGGCAAACTGGAATTTGTTACTGAAGAAGAAAGAGAAAGTATGATTGCATAGGAAAGCATTAGTTTCAGCCTTACAATTAATTTTTTTTCAATATTACATCACTCTTTTCTTTTTTCTTGACTTATAAGGCAACTTGAAAAAGTTCAGCATGCTGTTGGATGAGAGAAGAGACAGGGGTATCCGTTTCTTTTTCCCGGCCCTAGTTTTCACCAGTAAATGTGATTGTACTTATTTTCTTGTAGCTTCCATATTGAGTCAAGAACGTTTCTTAGTTTGCTTTGTATTCTTAGTTTGCTATGAGTTATGTTTTTGTTTTAATCAGAGATGGGAGCTGTATAATGTTGCCTGAGGTCCTCCTGTGGGTTTTTTTCTCTTTTTGTATGTATTATAGTGAATAGCACTAATACATTTTTAGTATTGAAACACTATTGCATTCTTGGAATAAATATTTGGTCATGGTGAAATTGATTTGCTACTATTTTTATAGGATTTTTATAAATTTTATTGAAGTATAGTTGATTGAAGTTGCTACTATTTCTCCTTTAAATTTTTTACTATATGTTTGTAGAGAAAATTGACTTGTTTTCATATTGCCCTTGCTGGCTTTGGCATAGGAGTTATTTTAGCATTATAAAATAATTTGATAGCCTTTTCACTTTTCCATACCACAGAACAGTTGCTGCAAGCTGGAAATTATCTTCTGTTGAAAGGATTATGGAAATTCATTCAAACTGTTTTAACAGCTAACTTTTTGAGGGTAGATATGTTTCATCTCTTCTATTGTTTTTGAACTTTTTAATGTCTCTTATTTTATGCCAATTTTGATAATGTTTTCCTAATAAAATTGTTTGCCTCAATTTTCAAATGTATTGAGTAAAACTTCTCATAATGTTCTATCAATTTTTTTTATTCTTTGTTTCTTCTCCCTTCCTCCTTTTTTTGAAATTGATTTGCCAAACCATCTGGATTTTATGTAAATACTTCTATTTTTAAGTGTTGGCAACTAATTTGATTTTTTAAAAAATTAACTGAATTGTCCTGACAAAATACTGGCACTGGCCAGATTTGAACTGCTAATGATTCAAAACTATATTCCTTCTTCTTTCTAGTAGGAAAGCTTCATTTTTAACAAATGTTTAAACTCTCATTTTACTTTCAATGATGAGTTATTCAGAAGCTATAGTCTTCTCCAGATAAGACCAGAATCTAAGGAAACTTTCAGTTTTTCTTTCCTTTCTTTCCTTAACATTTCTCATGTTGATTGCACTTGGGATTTAAATTAAAATTTGTTACTGCAATTAAAAAACTTACAATATGTATTTATTTGTACTTAACCTTACAGTTTCCTGTTTCCTTTGCTCACCATGCTTCCATGTTCCATTTTCCTCTTATATTTGTTTTTCATTCTACTGTAGTATCTCCTGTAGTAATTCTTTTAGATAGTGTCTGAGAGTGATAACCTTTGAGTTTCACATACTTGAAAATATCTTTATTTTGCTTTTACATACAAATTGTATAGCTTAGGAGCATCAAATTTTAAGTTCAAAGTAGTGTATCTCATAACTTTAAAGATACGTTTCCATTATCCTCTTTTATCAATTATTATTGAGAATTCTGTTTAAACTTAATACTGATTCTGTTTTCTTCAGTGTTTATAATGGAAGCTTAGTGGGTTTTTTTTTTTCTTTCTTTTTATTCTTAGTGTTCCCAGACTGACTGTCATCTGTATCCTCTGTACTTATTATCTTTTTGATTTTGAGGGCTAATGTCTTTATTTATATTTGAGAAATGTTCTGTTAATTTTTTTTGAAACATTTCCTCCAGTTGGCTGTATCTATTCTGTTTCAGGAATTATGAATATATAAGTGTTTAAAGATTTATATCTATCATTGAGGTCTCCATGGTTTTCTTTCAAGCTCTGATTTTTTTTTCTTCTTTTGCTGCTTTCTTATATACTTTCTTTGCTCAGTTTTACAGCATACATCCTCACTGTTTTTTAAATTGAGTTTATATACTTTAAAATGTACAGATCAGGACTTCCCTGAAGGTCCAGTGGCTCAGACTCCACACTCCCAGTGCAGGGAGCCCAGGTTCAGCCCTTGGTCAGGGAGCTGGATCCCACATCCCACAAAGAGTCTGCACACCGCAAGGAAGATCAGGGATCCCGTGCTCTGCAATGAAGACCCAGTGCAGCCCGATAAATAAAATGCTGTAAAAATAAAGCGCACAGCTCGAAAGTGCTTAACACTAATTAAGATACGGAGCAGTGGTCTGACTCTAAGAGGTCTCCTGGGGCCCCTTTCCAGGCAGTCTCTGCCCTTCACTGGAGACCACCACCCGAAGAGCTTGCCTGGGTTGAACTTCACGTGCATGGGATCAGTTCACTCCTTTGCATCTGGTTTCTTTCTGTGAGGCTTTTTCTCATGGTGTTGCCTGTCTCAGTAGTCTGTTCCTTTGTGAGAAGTGTGTCATTATATGAATATAATCTGTTTGTCCAGACTTACTGATGAGCTTTTGGACTATTGAGAAAAATCACCACGAACATTCTTGTACAAGTATTTTATGGACATAGGCACTAATTTCTCTTTAACTATTCACTGTTACATCGCGTTTGTTTCTTAGCCTATCCAATTTTTAATTTAAAAAATTTTGGGTCATTTCTAAGATCTCTTTTTGGTTTTCTGTGTATGATATACATGAAGGGTGATTTGTTCTACTGAATGTATTGTTTCTTTTTATTCTCTTTTCTCTTCTGTGGACTGGGTTATTTTCGTGCGTCTTATTTGGGTCTCTCTTTCCTACGGTAGTTCCGCGCTGTGTTTTCACCGTTGTCTTTGAGTTTCAGGCGGTTTAGAGCCTCTTGGGCACCTCTCCCCTCGAGGGTGAGAAAGAGGCGGAAGGGCTTGACGATGCTGCGGCCAGCCCCGGGCCCCGGCTCCGGCTCCGGGACTCTCCTGGACATGCTGCTCCCGGCGCCCTGCGGCTGGCCACCCGGCCCCCTCGGGGGTGAGGAGGCTCCGTGGGGTGTGGGGGCGCCCTGGGCCCCCTCGGGGGTGGGGAGGCTCCGTGGCCATGCGGGGGGCGTTGGCCGCGGACGCGCAAGGCTGGCCCCCGCTCCCGCCGCCCCGGCTCCGGGCGCCCTGCAGCTGTCCTTCACCCTTTTTTGTAGCAATCTAGATTTTGTCATTTACGTATTTCCTTTTCACTTAGATCGAGTTCTGTTTTCTGCCAGCTTTGTGAGTTCTCTGTTTCTGAGCTTACTGTTGATGTTCGTCTGGACTTGGAGCCGCGGAGGCGGCGTCCCCGGGGTCCCTGGGGGCTGGGGTAGAGCCCCCCCCCCCGCAGCGCAGGAGCCGCAGGGGCTGAGGGCGCAGACCCTTGGTCGGGAAGCCCCCCCTGGAAGAGCACATAGCAGCCGCTGCAGAGGGGACCCGGTCGGGAAGCCCCCTGGAAGAGCGCACAGTAGCCCCTGCAGAGGGGTCCCCTGGAGAACCCCCGGGGAAGGGGCGCCAGCCGCAGCCCCTGGCGCCACACAGGGGCAGATACTGCCGGCAGGAGGCTCCAGGCAGTCCTGTTCTGCCGTCTTGATCCCCTCCCTCCGTTAATGAAGGGTCAGACAATAGCAATAACTTCTCTGTTATAAACATGGTTAAGCACTAGAGATATTAAGAGAGAAGGCCCTTTATTCAACGTTCTTAAAAAACGTGAGTTTTGGCCCTCTTTCTGTTAACATTCACCTGTGGTGGTGGTTTAGTCTCTAAGTCATGTCTAACTCTTGCAACTCATAGACTAGCCTCCAGGCTCCTCTGTCCATGGGATGCTCCAGGCAAGAATACTGGAGTGGGTTGCCATGCCCTTCTCCAGGGGATCTTCCTGACCTAGGAATCGGACCTGCAGAACTTATGTCTCCTACGTTGCAGGCAGATTCTTTACAGACTGAGCTATGAGGGAACCCCAGCGTTTACCTGTAGTCCTTCCCTATTATAAAAGTTTGGCTCTTTAACCTCCCAAGGCTGTAAGACAGAAGTTCCCAACCTTTTTGGCACCAGGGACTGATCTCATGGAAGACAATTCTTCCACGGACTGAGGTAGGGGGTATGGTTTTCGGATGATTCAAGCACATAACATTCTATTATTATTACATCAGCTCCATCTCAGATCATCAGGTATTAGATCCTGGAGGTTGGGGACCCCTGCTGTAAGGCATTCAGTTCAGTTCAGTCGCTCAGTCATGTCCGACTCTTTGTGACCCCATGAACCGCAGCTCGCCAGGCCTCCCTGTTCATCACCATCTCCCGGAGTTCACTCAGACTCATGTCCATTGAGTCCGTGATGCCATCCAGCCATCTCATCCTCGGTCGTCCCCTTCTCCTCCCGCCCCCAATCCCTCCCAGCATCAGAGTCTTTTCCAATGAGTCAACTGCATTGGGTCTTTAAATTAAGAGTGCATATTTCTGTTCCTTTTGCTGCTGCTGCTGCAGCTGCTAAGTCGCTTCAGTCGTGTCCAACTCTGTGCGATCTCATAGACGACTGCCCACCAGGCTCCCCTGTCCCTGGGATTTTCCAGGCAAGAGTACAGGAGTGGGGTGCCATCGCCTTCTCTGTTCCTTTTGCTATAAACAATATTTTGATAGATTGAAAGTATCAGTTTTAAATGAAAATCTCCACTTGACTGAATTTCCATTTTCAGGAGATGTGCTCACATACCCCAAAATATACTATCAGAAGATTATCTCCTAACTATTTAATTTTCATTAAGATTTTAACATGTGGATAATAAACTTTGAGAAACTGGATTTTATGGATACAAACCATGAAGTTCCATGAGTAGTGAGGTATTTGAATCCTGGAGATGTCAGCTATGGTTTTGGAGGCTTCAGGCTCTTAGCACTTAAACTGGAATCTAGTAGATGCTGAAAAAATCCTTGGCTTGTTCTTGTAGCAACTGGCTGAAAAATATACATTGACTAAGAGAGTGGCATGTGGGTATGCTATGTCATAAAGCATTAGGAGCATAATATATCATAGAGACTCCCTGCAAACTGATTTTCTGGGATTAGAGGTAATGTTTCACTCAGCCAGTTGCCTGTTAGAATTTCCACTAACTTGAAGCCATTTTATTTTTATTTCCCTTTTCACCTTCCTTTCAAATTTACCTCTAATAAGATTTACAGTGACTTCCATTTTGGTAAGGAATGATAAATTTCAGCAGCTCCAAAAGGATAAAGAATCAGTATTAACTTGCAATCAATGCAGTCTTTAGGTATTTTCCACCACACCCCACCCCCCCCCAATTGTGAATTTTTAAATACTTGTCATGAAACTCAGTCACGTTTTTCTTTTTTAATTTTATATCACAGAAGTCTTTGTATCTCTCAACTTTGGCTTCTCCACTGCACGTACCATTTCATACATTTTAAAGTGTCATTTTACTTTTATTGATGCGTAGAGGACCAAATGGTTACAAACTGCTTCTTACTGGTGAGAGCCAGTGGTGGTAAAGCGCCCCCTGCCGACGCAGGAGGTCAACAGATGCGCGCCCCATCCCCGGGCCAGGAAGACCCCGGAGGAGGGCGTGGCAAGCCCCGCCAGTGTTCTTGCCTGGAGAATCCATGGACTGGAGAGCCTGGCGGGCAACCGTAGGGCCGCAGAGAGTCCAGCACACGACGGAAGCGACTTAGCAAGCATGGATAAGGCTGCTGCTGCTGCTAAGTCGCTTCAGTCGTGTCCGACTCTGTGTGACCCCATAGACAGCAGCCCACCGGGCTGCCACGTCCCTGGGATTCTCCAGGCAAGAACACTGGAGTGGGTTGCCATTTCCTTCTCCAATGCATGAAAGTGCAAAGTGAAAGTGAAGTCTCTCAGTCGTGTCCGACTCTTAGCGACCCCATGGACTGCAAAAGCCTACCAAGCTCCTCCGTCCATGGGATTTTCCAGGCAAGAGTACTGGAGTAGGGTGCCTTTGCTTTCTCCTGTAAAAGGCTACATACATATAAAAATATATGTAAATATACAAATGTGAATCTGGAAAGATTTTTAATTCAGTATTGCCAGAGGCACAGAGGACGAGATGGTTAGATGGCCTCACCGACTCCATGGACGTGAGTTTTGAGTAAACTCTGAGAGTTGGCCATTGACAGGGAGGCCTGGCGTGCTGCCGTCCCTGGGGTCACAGAGTTGGACACAACTGAGCGACTGAACTGAGAGGCAATGTTTAATTATTATGGGTAATAATTACTTCATTTTAGGATGTGGTATTACTCAGAGGAAGAGAGAAAGCTTATATATGGCGAAGCTCTCTGGTGTTAGACCTTAAAGAATTGAGTTATTCTGTTACTTTATGTTTCAGTAGCTGTAATAATGTTTTTAGATCATTCCTCTGTATGTTTTATTTCTCCCAGGTGAGATGGTAGTGTTCACAAAGGCAAGAGTTTTGCTTTTGCTTCCCTTCTGTATGAATAGTTACAGTACTTTAAACTGAGATCAATAGAGAAGATCCTTGGGAACTTTAAAGTCACTTGTATTCCACTGGACAGTCATGCATACCTACTTTGTGTGGGAAGAGGATATCAGCATAAACCCACATAATCATTGAATTTCACAAATTTATGCAATAATGAGTTTCAGTACACAATTTGGAGAATTGAACATTTGTTTGATTGTTTTCTCTTGCAGTGACACTTAAATAGTTCAGAATAATTTGAGAAGGTCTTTCTCAATTGTTAAAAATTTTAATGAAAAGTTTAAAAGAAATGTACTTCTATAACATTCAAATAAATGTACAATTTATATATTGTATTATTACACTGTAATATTATGGACAGAGACCCTGTTAGGTCTATGTGAATAAATAGTTAAGAGAACTAAATATATGAGTGTTTATTAAGTGCTATGAATTTATGGTTGATTATTTTCTCAGCAAGGCTTACCAGACATCTTAAAGAAGTCTCTGCCTTCTGCAGAAAAAGCACTCAGTCCTTTCCTTTCTGAAGAAATTAGAGGGAGAATAAAAAGGGATGGTTTCAAAGTGACTATAGAAAATTTAAAAAATATGTATGTATGATAGATCTCCTTTCATAGGAAAAAAGTGATCTTAGAGAGTTCTAGAAAGGACTGTAAAACGCCTTGAAACCCTAGCTCAGCGGCAGTAGGGCATCTCGGGAGGGTCGCGCGCCTCACTGGGGAGAGCCCTCAGAGCGCCCTGGTGACCGGCGCCTCTGGAGCGCAGCCTCGTGAGAACGGCGCCCGCAGGGCGTTACGGCAGAGGGGCTTGCCCAGAGAGGTGAGGTTTTGTCATTTGCCTGAAATGAGTACAACTCACACACAGCTCCCTTTGTTTGAAGTCAGTGTAGTCATAGGCTTGACCTGATCATGCTTTGCTGTTGTTCAGTTGCTCAGTCGTGTCCAGCTCTTTGTGCCCCCATGGACTGCAGCATGCCAGGCTTCCCTGTCCTTTCTTATCTCCCGGAGTTCACTCAAACTCATGCCCATTGAGTCGATGATGCCATCCAACCATCTTGTCCTCTGTTGTCCCCTTCTCCTGATCATGTATGCTGACCTAAGAAGTCAGGGTAGGATAATGGATACTAATGGGGGAAAGAGTGAGGTCAGGCTAAGGTTCAGAAGGACCTGGATTCCTGGCCCAGTAACTGCAGGTTCACACCCTGACTGAACCCGCTGGAAGCAGGAGCTCTGTCTCCATAGCAACGCTGGGACCACTTCTGCAGATCTTAAGCTGTCTCTGCCAATCAGCTTTTGCCCTGAGCCATCAGATCCATAACGCTGGATGCCGCACACTGAAGGGTGCACAAACCAAGCACAGATGAGCTGGAGGGAGGAAGGAAGGGAAATTGTCTCTGAAAGTGATTTTACCCTTCACAGGACAGAAGTGATTAATGATCATAGAATACAACTATTCCATCTTTGCGTCAAAATATGGTTATTTCCACAAATTCTGGCCCCCGTTGCTAATGAACTACTTCTATTTAAGAGCACCTGTATAACTTTATTTTTCATACTTCATGTACGGCACTCATTATTATTGTATTTTTGTTTGCAGTGTACATGCAAACATACATGTGAATGTATGTTTGCTGTGTGTTTGTGGGTGTGTTCATTAATAGATGTCGAGTGCTCTAAGGATGAGAATTTCATGGTATTTATCCTTCTGTCCTTTGTACCTGTTTCCATGTTTGGCATTTAGCTCGGCATCTGTAAGCCCTATTTGAATTGTTGAATATAATTGGGAATGGCTGAAATTAATGAATTGTAGAGCTACTCTTGACTGGATTTAATTCCCAAGTGGACTGGAGGTGTTCACTGGAGGAGAGGAGTGTTACAGAACCTTTGTTTAGAGTATTATTGATGTCAGATAGTTTAGAAACAGAACTGTCAGTTTTATATGTACAGCTTGTAAACATAAACATTAGAAGGTGGTTTTTATAAAGAGCACAAGAATGTCTTTCAAAATAGGTATTTTCAAAAACCCAGACACCAGTGGTCAATTAATCTTCAACAAAAGAGACAAGTATAACTAATGGAGAAAAGACAGTCTTTTCAGAAAGTGGTGTTAGAAAACTGGACAGCTGTGTGTAAATCAATGAATTTAGAAAACACTCTCAAAATAAACTCAAAATGGCTTAAAATATAAGACTTGACACCATAAAATTCTTGGCAGAGAAGTTAGGCAAAACGTTCTCTGACATAAATCATACCAATATTTTCTTAGGTCAGTCTACCCAGGCAATAGAAATAAAAGCAAAAGTAAACAAATGGGATCTCATCAAACTTATAAGCACTTGCACAACAAAGGAAACCATAAATAAACCGAAAAGACAGCCTATGGAATGGGAGAAAATATTTGATAATAATATGACTGACAGAGCTTAATTTCCAAAATATACAAGAACAGCTCATAAAACTGAATAACAAAAGAAAAACCCAAACAAACCAATAAGTGGGCAGAAGACCTAAATAGACCTTTATCCAAAGAAGACATACAGATAGGCAGTAAGGACATGAAAAAATGTTCGATATCACTAATTATTAGAGAAATGCAGATCAGAACTGCAGTGAGGTGCCACCTCATGCCAGTCAGATGGCATCATTGGAAAGTACAGATGGCAGATGCTGGAGAGAGTGGGGAGAACGTGGGACCCTCCTGTGCTGTTGGTGGGAATGTACATTGCTACAGCTGCAGTGGAAAGCAGTATGGAGTTCCTCGAAAAAACTGAAAACAGAATGACTGTAAGATTCAGCAGTCCCACTCGGGGCATATATCCGGACAAAACTGTAATTCAGAAGGATACGTGGAGCCAGCCGAAAAGTCCATCAACAAGTAAATGAATGAAGATATGATACGAATTAAATAATGCTATGGATGGACCTAGAGATTAGCATACTAAGCGAAGTAAATTAGAGAGAGAAAGACAAGCACCACGTGATATCACTTACACGTGGAAACTTAAACGCGACACAAGGAGCTCGGCTACGAAGCAGACTCACGGACAGCGCGCAGACGGCGGCCACCGCAAAGGAGGGGGCGGGGGGCCTGGGAGTGGGGGGAGCGGGTTCAGACCTTGTGCACGGCATACCTCGACACGTGACTGCACCCCAGAAACTAACACAGCCCTGCTTCAATAGTAGCATTATTTGTTGCTTTGAATATCTCTTAAAATTTTTTTATTAAGGATAATTGCTTTACAGAATTTTGTTGTTTTCTGTCAAACCTCGACATGAATCAGCCACAGGCATACATATATCCCCTTCCTTTTGAACTTCCCTCCCATTTTATAAATCTGTGTTTTCGTATGTCTGATTGTGATTTACTAATGGAATGAGGACATTGCCCAGACATCATAGAAGGGGGCCCATTTTGAAACAGGACAGACTTTTAAATGATTCTTCTAATAGTTTGTCAGGTGATAGTGATAACCTCTTAGTTTTAAAAATCAGGAAATTACAGCTCCAGGAAATTACAAGCTTGATAAGAAGACACCTTTTGAAGTCACTGGAAATATTATTGTATCTTAAAAAAAGGCAGAAGAAAACAAGTTCTTTCACTGTTTTCTGAGATTCAAAGTAAGTCTGCCAGTTATATAACCTAGCTGTTAACCAGAAAGACCTACCAACAGTCTTGTCTTCAATACCCGTGCTTCTTCTCCTACATTATGCTGCTTTATTATTATTAAAATTCATGCAGATGATCAAGAACTTGGCAAAGAAAATGAACACTCCAGAATTCTAAATACAGTTATTTCTATAAGAAAGCCAACTGTTCCGTAAAAAATCTAGGCTGCGTGACCTAGATCACAGACTGAAAGGTGTGCTGAGATGCGTGCCGCCGTGTGAGCCTCTGAGGCGCGGGTTATTCAGACAGATGGTGGCTGTGGCACAGCCCGCTCCACATGCAAACTGGCAGAGACCGGAAGCAGACAGGGAGCGAGCTAGGGGGGAAGCATGGTCTCACCCTGGACCTCTGAGAATTTTTATATTTTTAATTAAAACACAGAGCAGAATTCAGAGTGCTTGAATATATTGCTTCAGAATATTAATTGAATATCAGTGTTGATTGTATTGTTGCTATGCTACCAATAGGGGAGAGGGCTAGGGATTTTTTGCAGTCTTCTTTAGACTTAATTTCTGGACGTGATGGTCCTGGCTGTTCCATATTCATTCGGATAAGATCTGGAAGGGGAGAGGACTCTGGGGGCAGTGTTTCTGCAGTGCGGTTGATATTGGCAAACACGCTGTGGAGAGGTCTTGTTTGCTTTTTCTGTTACCTCGTTCTGTGGCCAGGGTGCTGCTTGGGTAGGTGTCAAGAGATGAAGCAGAGGCGTCTGTGACCTCCAGGCCTGTGGATGTGGGTCCAGGCCCATGCAGCTGGGGTCCGAGAATCCCTGACGGCGGTATGGGGAGAGTTCTGCCGTCTTATCCTGGGACCCAGCCCTACTGGCCTGGCCAGAGACTTCTCCGACTCCTAGTTTCTTGTTCTAACTTTTTAACTTAAAAGCGTTCAAATCCATTTTCTTTCCCGAAACCCTAACCTAACTGATGCAGCTCCTATGATAAAACATGCTTGTTCCTCGCGCCCCCTTCCCCCACAACTGTATTAAGTCTTGTGTGAGCCCTGATTCCATGTCGAATTTCAAAACAAACATCGTTACCTCATGCGTCTCTCTAGAAGGAAGAGAAGAATAACATTTCAGGAGAAGCGGGTTAACCTTATTCATTAAAACTCAGATCATTTTGGAACATGAGAAGATTATCAAGAGAGAGAAAGGTAAAAATCAAGTTCATAAAGGTTTAAGGTCATGTTTGCAACTTAAATGCATCAACACAGAAGATGAAAGAGTGGTTGCTTCTCACGAAGAGCGGTTATCTCAAACTGGCAAAGAAATTTCCTGGAATTAGGGCAACGAAATTTCGATTTACTGCATTTTTTTCTCCCAAGAGAGCTGAGGGACGTTGAAGGATGGCCTCATAGTGCTCGGTGGCGCTGATGGAAAGCTGAGTCGTCTAGTTCATACCTGATTACTCTGTCTGATGTTGAAAATGTATGCGTAATTTCCTAATGTTAATTTACTTTCAAAAGTTTGGAGGCTAATGTGGAAATTGAAAAAAATTAACCACTGGTAATTCACCACTGGTCAATATTTATATGTATTTGCTTTCAGTCAATTTTTCTAGGTATGTAGTACTTGAAAAAAAGTATCAGTAATGTGAGAGTATATTTCCCGTTTTAGAAGCAGAACTTTATAGATGAGCCAGCCAGGTCATGGGCTTCCCTGGTGGCTCAGTGGTGGAGAATCTGCCTGCCAAGTAGGAGATGTGGGTTCACTTCCTGAGCTGGGAAGATCCCCTGGAGAAGGAAATGGCAACCCACTCCAGTATTCTTGCCTGGTGAATCCCATGGACAGAGAAGGAGCCTGGTGGGCTACAGTCCACAGAGTCACAAAAGAGTCAGACACAACTTAGTGACTAAACAGCAGCAACAACAGTAGAGAACACTTTCCTGCTGTCCCCAGTTTTGATTCCTTCACTTCCACTTAGCCCCAAATAACTTCTGTAATTAGCTCTGTGTGTTTCCTTTCAGTTCATTTTTAATATGTTTATTTGCCTGTACATATGGCAGCAAATACGTAGGTTATCACTTTATGTTAGCTCTGTCTATATCAGTAAGATCACACTCTGTATATTTTTGCAACCTACTTTTTTTCCTTCAACAATATACTTTTGAGCTCTATCGTTGTATTTGCATATACTACTACTAAGTCACTTCAGTCGTGTCCGACTCTGTGTGACCCCATAGACGGCAGCCCACCAGGCTTCCCTGTCCCTGGGATTCTCCAGGCAAGAACACTGGAGTGGGTTGCCATTTCCTTCTCCAATGCATGAAAGTGAGAAGTGAAAGTGAAGTCTCTCAGTCGTGTCCGACCCTCAGCGACCCCATGGACTGCAGCCCTCCA
This sequence comes from Cephalophus harveyi, assembly GCA_006410635.1. NCBI lineage: Eukaryota > Metazoa > Chordata > Mammalia > Artiodactyla > Bovidae > Cephalophus > Cephalophus harveyi. Next base: position 7,471 of record SJYT01023484.1, on the reverse strand, counting down.
GGCTCCTCCATCCATGGGATTTTCCAGGCAAGAGGACTGGAGTGGGGTGCCATTGCCTTCTCCGTGTATTTGCATATAGTGCTACCATATTTGGCTCATCAGTATTTTTGTATCACTAAAATAGAAAAAAAATTGCCAATGAAACTGACATATTGAAAGAGCTCTTTTAGATTTATTTTGATGAACATTTTATCACTTACTACTCGATGTGTAGAAAGAAAAATAAAAGAAAAATTAGCTAAGATATTTCTAAAACCTCTTCACATTTAGAGTAAATTCTTCTTGAATCACTACTTGGATGACACTCAGCTTTTTCTAAATAATATCATCCTCTATGCCATTGAAAGTATTGATGAAAGAGCACTTCTTTAAAGTATGCTCTGCCATTATCTCTGGAACTTTCTTCCAAGTTGTTCATACCCACTGTTATCAGTTTTGACACTGACACTTTCTTGATTTATTCAGAAAGTGAATGGAATGTTTACAGATAACTCATTCTTAAAGTAGTTCTTAACATGTTTTGTTTAATGCACCTTTACAGGATTGTAGTTGTCCATGCATGTCATTAAGAATAACAGCCCATTTTTTGCATATTTAATGAAGGGCAACAGAAGCCTATATGCTGTCTAGAGAACAGAGGTTTTTATGATAAAATCAATTGTTAGAAGCAACTGTATTTCATGTAATAAAGTATGGAAAAATACAAGTTGAAGATGGTGAAATGCAAGTTCATTTTTAACTACTACATAGTATTCCATTTTAAAATCTATAAAAACTCTCTGTCTACTCTTGGACGTTATTTTCTTTCTTGCTATTCTGTTTCATTTGAAAAACCTTTGTACTTTCATAAATTGTGTCATCATAATGTTTAAAACTGGTAGCTTGTGAGGTTTTTGTAAAATAGGTATAACAATTCAAATATGTTAAACTTTAATATATGATTAAAATAAATAACTAAATTAATGACAGTGTAGTTGTCAGGCGAAAATTGCAGTCTCCTCTCTTTAAACATGCTATTATCACCACCAGTTTTTTAAATACTGTACTGTATATCTCACTTATAACTGTAAACCAGATTTTCAAAATTTACATTGATAACAGATGATTGTGGGCAACAAATATTTCAAATTTGGCTTTGACATTTTTAAACTTAAATATAAATATGGATTTATCAAATATTAATCAGAATGTTCATTTAAAGGGCTTATATTGATAGTTTGATATTGCAAGGTACTATATTGGGTAATATGAGAAATATAAAGATAGAACTAATATGAACTAAAAAGTTGCTCAGCCTTCTCATTATGGCCCTTTCTCAGAGTAATTCCCTGTCTTTCACTCGTCCCTCAGATTTGGGGGTGCACTTGCAGGCTATGTGCCAGGCACAGCAGGACCCCCCCACCCCCCATTCTAAGAGGGCACCTAGTGCAGAGCTGCACATGTTCCTGTGGAATGCCGCAGGTGGAGCTCCTGGGCTTTAAAGGCTCCTGGATAGGCAGAAGGACTCGAGGAAGAGAAAGACATTACCTCTCCTTGAAACTTTTTTGCTTGTTTGGAAGTTAAACATGCTAATACCTTTCCAGTATTGCTGAACCCTATGGAGATAAGTAAGATTATAGTCAGATTTTTTTTGCCCATCTAGTTTACATTTTCTTTTGTTTCTGATTTCTTTATCATCTTTGATCTATGAAAAAGATCTTTATTGTAGTGAAAGTGAAAGGTGCTCAGTTTTGTCTGGCTCTTTGCAATCCTGTGGACTGTAGCCTGCCAGGCTCCTCTTCAAAAAACAGCAAATTCACTTTATCACAAAATCATATATAGAACGTAACTATACATCAGTAGACTCTATAATCTTGTCATATATTACACAGGCTGGAAATACTGGATGTTTTCTGTTTTTTTAACATTTTATACATGATACATATGGAATGTCTGTCACTAAAATAAGAGCTGTATCACATACTGTTCTTTTGGCTTGAGCATAAAAATAAAGCCCTACTGCATGAAATTGAAATGAATGAAAATTGTCTTAAAATGATCATGGTATACCAGAATGAAAAAAGTCCTATATTTCAAACTATGCAGAAATAAATATACTAATGAACAGCTAAGTATAATTGGGAAAATGAAATACACAAACACACCCTGAGTTGTCCGTGTATCTCTGTGCATTTTAATGAACCTACTAAATGTGTACTTTTCAGTCTCTGATGCGTTTACACGAGTCATAGGTTGCCAATGTGATTTTCATGCGAGCCAGAATGCCTTGGTACTTTTCTGACTTAATTGTTCAGTAACATAATGTGTCATCTTGCTAAAACATTTATAAACACACAAGTGCTGCGAAAATTGAGCTTCCCATGCACACTGATGCCACCCGCTGTACCGTGCACGTGGCTCCGGGGGTTGCAATGTCTTAATTCATTCGGCGCGCATGCTTTTAATGTAGACCATTTCTCACGTCTGGGTTTTTTTTTTTTTTTTCATGACTGTAATTTTGACTCTGCTGTGCTCTTAGAATGAGGTGACATAGTCATCTGTTTCAGTGGTGGTCCCATTGAAGGTGGGTTGTTCATGTTCCTTGTCAGGGCTGTTATGATCAGAATGACACAATTAATGCTTTTTATTGCAGATAAATCTCTGCTCTACGTTGCATAGGTACGCCTGTGATAATCTCTGTGGTTTCCATGTGGTAATCCATTTTTCTGATAAATTAATAAGAGTTTCAGTACTCTGTTGAGGAGGATCCTATTTCACTCTCAGATTTGCTGTGTGTAGCCATGATGCTGCCATTGACCTTGGCTGGAATGAATGAACACTCATCATAATCTGTCACAGGCTGTGCCATTCTGACCAGAATACAGAATATATGCTATTAGGCTAGGAACACACTCCTGTAAAAGAAAATGGTGGCATGCAAAATGCAACCAAATCCAAATTAGGACAGTGATAGTGACACCTGAGAGTTAGGCGGGTCTGGTTCTGTACATAGCTGCATTGACATCTCACCGTAATCACCGTAACAGCTCTTTTGAGGTAATTCTTAGCATTTTCTCTTTGTAAAGATGAAGAGGTGGTGCTCCGGAGAATGTATAGCTTTACACTCCGGGATCACATGGCTGTGCAGTTTGATATCTGGCAATACCATATAGAAATTTTTTACTCATTAACTTTTAGCAGACTGATTTTTGCTTTTGTGTCCATATTACAGGAATACTAAATATGAAATTAAATTAGCATAGTAATTATGAACACTGGTAGTACTTTAATAAATTATGTAGCAGATTTTATATACTGCTTTCCATTTAACAAGGCTTTGAAGCCCAGAATGTTCCACATGTAGCAGAGTTTGCCCAAAATCACATGACTGTTATGTTTCAAAGCCAGGACTTAAACCCAGTTCCTCGAGCTGGGGTCGCAAAGAGTCGGACACGACTGAGCGACTGAACTGAACTGAACATTAATTAAAAGTTTATTTTATGAAAATTTTGGTGGTTTAAATACTTTATTAATCACTAATATTGTAAGTTGCTTTTAAAATGTAACATTTCTAACAGCCAAATAGCCAAATATAGAACACTAACGATTAATCCTGTTAAGAACTTGTGAATTGACACTAGAAAAACCAGGGGTTTCCCTGGGGCTCAGTGGTAAAGAATCCACCTGCCAGTGCAGGGGACACGGGTTCGATCCCTGGTCCAGGAACGGCCCACGTGCCTCCGACCAGCTCAGCCCATTCGCCGCAGCCGCTGGGCCCGCGCCCGAGAGCCTGGCCTCGGGGAAGCTGCTGCCGCGAGGAGCGCACCCCGCGACTGCAGGAGGAGAGAGCCCGCTTACAGCAGTGGCCAAGGCCCCGAGCAGCCAAAAGTAAATACGTTTTAAGAAGATATTAGCAAAGCAGAACTGCTAATAAATTTCATTTCTTGATTCCTTAATGGGTGAAGCTCTTTGAAATGGAAGTTTTCAGTGTATTAGACAGGTTCATTTCCTGATGCTTAGCGTTCATCCTCTCTCTCTGTCTCTCCCGCTTTCTCTTCCCTCAGCAAAGCATTTAGCCTTTGTGTGTGTTCCTGAGACTTTTTTGGAAATCACAGGTAATCAAATTCCATGACCTCTTTGACCTATTTGTTTTAAAGATTGCTGATTAGTGGGAATATTAGTGTCTTTTGATAACTGTCTCACTGAACCTTAACTGTTCAGTTTTTCTTTTTGTCCGATTCCTACAGGTACCTACAGACAGAAGACCGCTGCACTTTTTTTCTTTCCAAAAGGATAAACAGGCCACTAGGGAGGAAACCTGAATACTGTTCAGAATAGACAGACGGTACTTAAGTAGGAGAGATGAGTCACGCCAGAAAAGGCAGGATAGGAACAAAGTCCCAGAGAAAGTTGGTGTGAATTTGAGTGATTTTAGTACAGTTTAGAAAAGATCAACAAAAAGCTTTGGTTAATAAGTAGAAAATACAACTTTCATATTACATTTTACATGAAATCTTGCATAATTTAGATTTCATATATTGTTTTGAATTTTAATATTGTTAATGGTGATGGAAAGAATACTAGATATTAATAAAAGTTATTTGCAAGCATATATAGTATTTACTATGACAGTTATTATTTTAACTATTTTGTCAAGATGTATTTACATTCTGTTTTGCATTTTAATACTTTTAAGGTGATAGAAGTTAGGATTAGATTCTTATGTAATAGTTTGTCTTTCAAATACTATAGCACTTACTAACCTGACTGCTACAGAAGATATAATAGCCAAAAAGTGGCCACCTCATATTAAAAAAACAAATTAAAAATGCATTTTAACCTTTTTATTGCCAAAAGCACCCCATAACTATAGAGAAATAGATAATTACCAGCCCTCCAGGAGCCTCCCACCTTTCTTTTCCTAATCATATTCCCTTCCTTTCTATGCTAATCAACTTCCTTACTTTCCTTTGTAATTTCACCGTTTGCATTTCTAAATAATATAGTTTAGTTTTGCCTGTTTTGAATTTTATATAAAAAATTATGCAGTAATACTATTTTGGTTTGTTTCTCTTGCTCAAATTAAGTTGTTAAGATGTATTCATGTTTTGGGTATTGTTGTAGCTATTTATTTTCATTGCTGTATAGTACTCTATTGTAAACATAAATCACAATTTATTTTTCTGTTCTACTGTTCCTGGAAAGATGGGTTGCTTCCAAGTTTTGGCTATTACGTGTAATGATGCTCTGAACATCTTGTTTTGTAACCCAGTATACGTGAGTTTCTCTAGGGTGGATGATCAGAAGTGGAATTGATGCTCATAGGGGATGTGTAATTTCACTTTATTAGATAATGCTCAGTTTTTTTCCCAAAGATATTGTATCTACTGAAAGTGCCACTGATACTGTTCAGTTCAGTTCAGTCGCTCAGTCGTGTCCGACTCTTTGCGACCCCATGAATCACAGCATGCCAGGCCTCCCTGTTCATTACCATCTCTCGGAGTTCACTCAGACTCACGTCCATTGAGTCCGTGATGCCGTCCAGCCATCTCATCCTCGGTCGTCCCCTTCTCCTCCTGCCCCTAATCCCTCCCAGCATTAGAGTCTTTTCCAATGAGTCAACTCTTCGCATGAGGTGGCCAAAGTACTGGAGTTTCAGCTTCAGCATCATTCCTTCCAAAGAAATCCCAGGGTTGATCTCCTTTAGGATGGACTGGTTGGATCTCCTTGAAGTCCAAGGGACTCTCAAGAGTCTTCTCCAACACCACAGTTCAAAAGCATCAATTCTTCGGCGCTCAGCCTTCTTCCCAGTTCAACTCTCACATCCATACATGACCACAGGAAAAACCATAGCCTTGACTAGATGGACCTTAGTCAGCAAAGTAATGTCTCTGCTTTTGAAAATACTATCTAGGTTGGACATAACTTTTCTTCCAAGGAGTAAGCGTCTTTGAGAGTCTAAATTGCTTCATGAGTTTGACAAATTGTAGTATTTTGATTTAGTGCCTCAGTTATCTTAATTTGCATTTTTATGATTACAAATTATATTGAGCACTGTTTCATCAATTTTTGCCTATTCAGATTTTCTCTTTATGAAGCTTCTGTTCAGGCCTTTGGCCCAGTTTTCTGTTATGTTGGCTGTCTTTTTCATGCTGATTTATGAAAATAATTTCATGTATTTTGGTTTCAAGCTCTTAGTCTCCCTCTTCCTTATAGCAGAGGATAGGACAGAGGGTTTGTCTGCTCTGACTTCATTAGGAAGTGCAGGCCTGGAGAGAAGGCATGAGGAACAGGATGAGTGACACGGAAGAGCAGGGCAGGAAAGACAGGAAGCGTCGCTGAGCAGGCTGCCCCGTGTGCAGCGGGCTGCTCCGTCTCAGGGGCTTGTCCGCAAGAGCGGGAACTGCCTCTCAGGATCTTCCAGTGCAGGAGAGAAAAGGGGAAAGAGTTACCTGCTAGCTGTTGTTTCCTGCTGGCCAAAGGCCCACCCAAAGGGTGTTAACTGACCCACACTCCTGGGTTGCACGTACGTGGTGCTGAGTGGTATCTGCTAGTGCAGTGGAAGAGCTCATGGTGGCTGGAGAGGCTGAAACACAGGTATGAGGTGAGCTATCCAGGGTTCACAGGGGCTTTATTTTTTGAGAATACCAGACATCCTCCTCGGTAGCCCCTTAAGGTAATGACCTGTCACAATCTCTAGAAGACTTGAGGCAGGAGGGATAGTGAGGCAAGTAGCACTCTCACTGTGGCAGGTAATCCCAACACTGCAGTTTCTGTGCACTGTAGATTTCTCTCAGCATCAGTTCTAGACTTTCTCTTACTCTTTGGACAACAATTCAGCCACTCTTGGTTGCTTGCCTGGTGAATAGTTTCATGTTCCTTAGAGATCTAAACCTTTGTTTTTGATGGCTTATGTAACTGTTGCAGTTGCCATTCACCATTATCACAGATGCACCGTGAGATGCCAGCCAGCCACCCCTACTGTGTAGCAGAAACTCTAGCTCCTCTTGATGATTAAGGTTGATTACCCCGATAATGTAGTAACTCATTTGTCTCTTGAGCTTTAAGTATGAGGAACTTTGCAGTATCTCCTGAGGAGGCAGTATCTTCCTAGCAGCCCAACCCTGGCAGAGTGTAAGCTTGTGTGAACAGGAAGTACAGATTCTACAGTGGCCACTGGGAGTATTGATGAGAAAAGTCAATCCTACCTCTCCCCTTGAATACCCAGACTTGTGCATTCCAAACCGGTACAGTGCTATATATACGCCATTGGTTCAGTATTTAAACCTTGGTCGGGCTTCCTTTGTGGCTCAGCTGCTAAAGAATCCGCCTGCAATGTGGGAGACCCCGGTTTGATCCCTGGGTTGGGAAGATCCCCTGGAGAAGGGAAAGACTACCCACTCCGGTATTCTGACCTGGAGAGTTCCATGGACGTGGGGTGGCGAAGAGTGGGACATGACTGAGGGGTTTTCACTTTGGAGAATAGACACTC
>SJYT01023476.1:5697-88342 GCA_006410635.1 Cephalophus harveyi | reverse complement strand
TATATTTTTATGAGCCAATCAATTTAAGAATCTATACAAAATGTAAAATACAATAAAAAAAAAACGATCAATGAAGAACTCTCCAGAGAATACTTGGCATATGCACAGATGATATCCTGTTACAAGACGTCCTGCAGTCATACCTGTCTGCATCACCTCCTGGGCAGGTTTTTTCTGATCAGTATGTATCCACAACTGCAGAGTTTTTGATGACAACTACGGTATAAGTTTGATTCTGAGAACATGCTGGACATCCTTTGATCTTCAGGTACTCAGAATGTGATCAAATGTAACCTAAGTATCTGGTCATAAAACAGTCATGTGATGGGGCATAATGTGCTAATATCAGTATTTTAAAATCCTTTTGGAAAAGAAAGCATACTATCAACAACAAGAACAAACAACAAAATTTCTAGAGCTTTGAAACCAAAATAAGTAGACACTTGCTCTTGGGATCTTTGAGAACTTGGAACCATTCTTTGGAACTTTGGTTTGGATGGAGAATATTGTGTGCATGTAGAAAATAGCAGAGAAAAATTTTGCATCATAGACCCAAACTTCAGTGGGTTGAAGGTTCATTAGATACTCAAAAAGTGAAAGTGAAAGTTGCTCAGTCATGTCTGACTCTTTGCTATACTCAAATGAAAGTGAATTTGAAGAAAGGAGAAATGCTGTATGGAGAGAGTTGGAAAAGTACAAGATAAACCATGGGAACTTGTCTTACTTTGTGTCCTCTCCCGGCTCTCTTCTTGTAGACCGCTCAGGAAACTTATGTCATATGGAAGGTGACTTCTGATGTAAGTAATTGAATACAAAACCTTAATGTACTAAGGTTTTTGTGGGTCTCTATTCTGCTGCAGCAAGTAGTGACAGTCCTGCAATTGTGTCTACCATTATGCATCCTGGATTTCATCCTGGATTTTTAATTATTCACCATCTTTGGAATATCTTTATTCACTGTATCAAATGACAATACAAAAACAAAGGGATAAAGTCCACTTTCCTAACTTCAGAAATAATTCCTTGCTGATACAAAACTGAATTAGTTCTAAGGAGTTCCATGTTAATAAAATTCAAAGCTGTTTTCCTCCAGAAAAGGTTTCCATTGTATAACTCCTCACATATCTGTGTAGGTATCCTGCCTCATATCTAATGTAAACCCTCTGCACTGCATTTTATTCTTTTCCCCTTTGTCTGGCTTTAGCATCAGAACAGATGGCCATCTTTTGTCAGTAGTTGAAGACTGTTTCTAAGAAACGTTGAATCTGCATCAGAACTCCTTGTTAGGCAAAGCTCCTACTCAGGACAGAAGCTGGGACCATCTTTGAAGTCATTAAATATGCCTTGAAGCTCCAGTTCCCCATTGTCCTCACTTTCAGTCATTTAATACCTTCAGTTTTTTCTTTTCTCATTTCTATTTTAAGATATTTGACTATTTAAATTTGCTCACACTGAGATATATATATGACTGCTAAAGTTTAAAATGTAACCCATTAAGGGATGGTGTCTTAATTTTAACAAAGAACATTTTTCTTAGATTGAGGTTTTAATCACAAGGTTATAGTATCTATCAACTGGATCAAGTAGAGTAGGGAGTGGGTGGAGGATCACTGTTGACATCACTGGGATCATTTTGTGAAGGCGATCAGTCAAAATGCTCCATATGCCAGCAACAGCCCTCTTCACTCATGATTCATTTAACAAACATTCACTGAACTTCTCAAGTCTAGGGCACCAAGAATCCAGCAATGAATTAGACGTTGTATAGACCTTATATTCTTTGAAGGGGAGAAAAACAATAAGTGAACCAATAAAAACAAGAAAATGGCAAATGTGAGAAATGTGGGAAGAGAATTGGAATAAGGCAAGGTGAATAGAGAGTCACTGGCTGACTGCTTTAGATGAAGCAGTCAGAAAAGGCATTTCTCAGGTTACATTGACATTGAAGTCACTCAGTCATGTCCAACTCTTTGCGACCCCATGGACTGTAGCCTACCAGGCTCCTCCGTCCCTGGAATTTTCCAGGCAAGAGTACTGGAGTGGGTTGCCATTTCCTTCTCCAGGAGATGTTCCTGACCCAGGTATCGAACCCTGGTCTCCCTCATTGGAGGAAGACGCTTTACTGTCTGAGCCACCAGGGAAGTTACATATAAATGTATGTAAGTTACATATAAATGTATTAGGTCACATATAAATTGAAATCCAAATGTAATACAGGAATAGGTACAGACTGACAGAATAGTATTCCTGGGACAGGTAAGAGCAAGCAAAAAACTCTACAGATAGGGGTAAACTTAGCATGTTAATGTCTAGTTCTCACTGGAAAGAGGAGTCTAGAGGATGAGGTTGGGGAGAGGAGGTACCATTTGATGCAGGGCTTTGGTATGCCAGTATAGAAACTTCAGATTATTTTTCTGTGCATAGGAGGAAGATTTTGAAGCTGGATCTGATTTACATCTTTAAAATATTACCAATTGTCATGTGTGTGCTAGCAGGAATGGAAGCAAGAAAACCAGTTAGTAAACTGAGTATTCTGGTGAGAGAAAATGATAACTCAGGATAGGATGGTGAAGGTGGAAACAAAGAAAGAAGATTTCTTTATGGAGGAAATTGACAGTGCTGAGTAAAAGAGATGAGTCAAGAGCAATGCCTAGGCTTCAGGCTTGACTAATTCAGGGATGATGCATTCTTTACTATTATGGAGAAGACTTAGGGAGAAATAGGTCAAGAAGAGTTCGTAGTGTAATATGCTATATAGTATTTAGGGTCCAGGATTTTGAGGTTAGGCATAGCTGAATCTAAATCCTCTAGGCTTATGTACTTTCCAACTCTTTGATCTTGACCATAAATGGCCATCAGTATAAGCACAGGAATATGAACATGAAACTGAAAGTCGCTCAGTCATGTCCAACTCTTTGTGACCCCATGGACTGTAGACTCCATGGAATTCTCCAGGCCAGAATACTGGAGTGGGTAGCCTTTCCCTTCTCCAGGGAATCTTCCCAACCCAGGGATTGAACCCAGGTCTCCTGCATTGTAGGCAGATTCTTTACCAGCTGAGCCACAAGGGAAGCCCTTGAGAGTCCCTTGGACTGCAAGGAGATCCAACCAGTCCATCCTAAAGGAGATCAGTCCTGAATATTCATTGGAAGGACTGATGCTGAAGCTGAAACTCCAACACTTTGGCCAATGATGCAAAGAACTGGCTCATTGGAAAAGACCCTGATACTGGGAAAGGTTGAAGGCAGGAGGAGAAGGGGATGACAGAGGATGAGATGACTGGATGGCATCACCGACTTGATGGACATGAGTTTAAGTAAACTCTGGGAGTTGGTGATGGACAGGGAGGCCTGGTGTGCTGCAGTCCATGGTGTCACAAAGAGTCAGACAAGAATGAACTACTGAACTGAACTGAACTTAATGACTAGGTAGAGTATTATCCTGGATATGACTGAGCAACTGAAGTGGTGAACATGAAAACAGGCAATTCAGAGAACAACTTAGGTACATCAGCATTATTGTTACATTTGAGATTAGAATTTAAAATCTGTTTTTTATTGTCAAAATTTTAATATTTTTAATTAATATTTTATGTCATGACTCCAAGATATCATTCAAAATTGCATAGTTTAAGGATTAGAAACAATAGTTATTTTCTAATCTATTTCTTTACCAAAAAGGTTATATTCCTTTAAATATACCACAGTATTGTTTTATCCATAGACTATGTTGCTTCCTAATGGTTAATTTGGAGAAGGCAATGGCAACTCACTGCAGTACTCTTGCCTGGAAAATCCCATGGATGGAGGACCCTGATAGGCTACAGTCCATGGGGTTGCTAAGAGTAGGGCATGACTCAGCGACTTCACTTTCACTTTTCACTTTCATGCATTGGAGAAGGCAATGGCAACCCACTCCAGTGTTCTTGCCTGGAGTATCCCAGGTCAATTTGTTATATTATTTTCCAGGACAAAATTGGTCATTTTCACATCTTTCATTATCCTATATAATTTCTTTTTAAAGACTAGGAACCAGCATTTATCCACTTTATATATATACTTTTAACATTTTAGTTCAAAATGTCAAGTTATATTCTGGCCTTTAACAAACACTTCTGTATTTGGTATCTTTATCAAACATAATTCATGAATCTCTTGCATGTTTCTAGGTTTCTGATGAAAATGGAAACCTGAAATCTAAACTTAATGTGATGGTCAGTTTTTCAAAGGGAATGTAGTCAGAGGGATTAGAAAGAGTAATTTTTTCCAGTTGTGAGGAGCTTAATGATATTTCTCTGTTTTAGGCCCTGTCTTATGAGAAGTGGCATAGCTTATCATTGAGAGGGACAGAACTTGGAAAAGCAAGATGATCATTTTAAGTCATCAACTGTAAAAACCCTTGTGTGAAAGAAATTTCTTTATGTTTGGAACACCTAGAATTCACAGATGCTCTTGACTTGTCAGTATTCTGTGATCCCACATTAGCTACCTTGGACTTCTTAGACAGATAATGAAGAGAGGATTATTTTTACTGATTAGGTAGATGCAAAGCCCTTGGGGACAAATGGATGGTGATCTAGTACTTTATATATCAACTTTTTTAAAAGCTTATAAATGAAAACACTTATGAATGAAGAATCAAGAAAGAAAGATAAATTGCAGGCACCTCTTTCTCCCAAATAGTAATGCACTTAAACATGGCCCATTCGTTTCCATCCTGCAGGTAGTATTGATGATGTAATACTTCTGTGAAAGTAGATGTCAAATTTAACACATTTTCCTCATTCACTATGATCAATTCATCAACATGAATGAGAATATCAGAGAACCTATCACAGAAACATGCATGCTTTGGAACCTAGTGCATATGCCTTGATGTTGATGTAGAAATTGAGTTTGTTGGGCTAGCTCGAGAGATTCTGAATGAAGGTGCAAAATAAAGATTCCAAAATAAGCAAGAGATACTTTCAGTTGAAAGCATTATAGAATCCAAAATTTCAAGTAAAGAAATAATTCTATATTTGCTTCAGAGAGACACTATTTATCTCTGTTGCCCAACATACTTTGAAACAACTATTTGGTTTTAATGGATATATATCTTGCCACTCTGCCATCAGTAATTTGAACAGCTTGAAATACTGTATGTCATCTTACACTGCTTTCTCTTTGAAGAAAACACAATCACTGGATTGTTTTTCATTGATTTAAAAACATTGACTTGCTGAAGTATGAGCCTGTGTGCAGTCATAATTCTTGTCTTTTCTTCCTCGGCAAAGCCTGTGATAATTCTTTGAGTTTCAAGCAGGTGTCACGCATCAGATCCAAGTGCTTAATAAATGCACCAGAAGTATATTTTTCTTAAGGCCTTGTGTTTATCCCATTTCCATTTATCTTGAGAAATGTCTTCAAATGCTTTTATAAAATCCTGGGAAAGAGCAGGTTAGCATTTCCACTTGGCATGCAGAGCTAGTATGTGTAAGGCTCTCCTGTCTATTTTGACCTTAACCAATGTAGGTAATTCCTGCCTAGCCTGTGTGCCAATGGACTGTAAGGAGTGATGGAGTTATGGGATGAGGCTCACCAATCCATATGTACCCCAGGTTTTTATGTAAGGTGAATAAATATATCTAACATGAAAGTATACTGGTTTCCCCCCCCAACACAAGTAAATGCTGCTGTGATTGATAAAATACAAATGTACATAAAAGTGATCCTTCGGTCACTGTGACTTTTCATCGTTTTATATTTTCTCAGTTAATGGAGGATTCTGGGTTACTTGTATGTTTTATATAGTAACTGACAATGTCAGTGCATTAAATCTTATGAAATTATTATCCACAGTTGCATCATTGATTCCAAATTGAAATAATTTTCTGTCAAATCCATGAGGTGAGCTGGTCATCAGCAATTTTACATTCATTTTGATCAACAGCATACTACCACTAAAAAGATAACTGCCAACAACTATAATGGCTATTGCATTGATTGCAGATAGTTGTTTAGTTTTTATACCAATTGTGTAAAGTAACTGTTACCCTTATTTCCATTTCACTAAGATGAAACCAAGACTGAGAGAATTCGAATATATTACCTCTGTACCAACAGCAAGCTAGCAGATAAGGTGGGCTATTATTAATCCTAACTTGGCCATCCAGTTCTAAGCACCTTTCTCTTTGACTCTATCACATTGCAGAGCACTAGATGTGAAAGGGTGTCCCAGGTGGCTCAGTGGTAAAGAATCTGCCTGCCAAGCTGTAGCTGCAGGTTCAGTCCCTGGGTTGGAAAGATCCCCTGGAGAAGGAAATGGCAACCCACTCCAGTATTTTTGCCTGGAAAATCCAATGGACAAGGGAGACTGGCGGGTTATAGTCCATGGGGTAGCAAGAGTTGGGCATGACTTAGTGACTGAACAACAACATGATGTGATTATTGCATATCAAAATTGTGTTTGATTCTAGAAGGCATAGATTCATGGAAGGGGTATGACTGGGTCTGCCTTAAATTATGTTGAATCTAATCAATTATTAATATAATGTTTTGAGAACATTTAATCTACCTTACTCCTTGGAAGGAAAGTTATGACCAACCTAGACAGCATATTAAAAAGCAGAGACATTACTTTGTCAACAAAGATCTGTCTAGTCAAGGCTATGGTTTTTCCAGTGGTCATGTATGGATGTGAGAGTTAGACTATAGAGAAAGCTGAGCACCAAAGAATTAATGCTTTTGAACTGTGGTGTTGGAGAAGACTCTTGAGAGTCCCTTGGACTGCAAGGAGATCCAACTAGTCTATTGTAAAGGAGATCAGTCCTGGGTGTTCATTGGAAGGACTGATGTTGAAGGTTAAACTCCAGTATTTTGGCCACCTGATGCGAAGAGTTGACTCATTTGTAAAGACCCTGATGTTGGGAAAGATTGAAGGCAGGAGGAGAAGGGGACAACAGAGGATGAGATGGTTGGATGGCATCACCGACTCAATGGACATGAGTTTGGGTAAACTCCGGGAGTTGGTGATGGACAGGGAGGCCTGGCATGCTGCGGTTCATGGGGTCGCAAAGAGTAGGACATGACTGGGTGACTGAACTGAACCAAACTGAATCTAGAAATATTTGTGAAATCCATGAAATCATATGAAGTCTCTGCAAACCAGGGAATTTGAGCAACTACTTCCCCCCACAACTAAAACAGCATCCACCTACTAGACATGTCCAAATTTGACCTACTATTTCAAATATCAAGAGGGCTAAGAAAAGAAAGGAAAGAAAAACAAGCAATGATATGGAAATTTAAAATTGTAGGAAAGAAAAGGAGGGAAGAGCTGCATGTAGCTCATGGACTTTAAAAATTGAGAGATCTGGGAGTTTATCAGTAGAGTGTCTGAGAGTTTTCAGCTCATTAATTTCTCTGGTGAACTAGGTGCTGGCCTTACCTACTCATTCTCTTCTGCATCCTTCATCTCATTATTCTCCATTCCACTGTGGAAAATCCTACTGTTTGTTTACAATCCAGAGTTTTAAAGAGGCTGAACTAAAATTGGCTGCTTCTGGGACATCCCTGCCAATGGAAGGGGTCCAAATTGGCTCTGCCATGAAGAGGCAGCTATGCCCACATAAGGATATTTTGGCTTAGTGCTTCTGTCATCTTGTTGCCAGGCAGACAATCATCCAGGAGTGGGAAAATACAGCCAGGGCAAATAGCTAGATAGTTTATAGCTAGAGTGGTCAGCTGGTTAGAGCACTAGTCTGAAGGAAAGCTATCTGGATGTCATGTTTGACTCCTCAAGGGAAGCATTTAATAGTGTTAGATAAACCACTTCGCCTCTTAGTCTCCAATCAGATGGACAAGGACTGCAGTTCATATACCTCCTACCTGTCTAGAGATATTTTTAGAGGTTTCAGTTTATTTCTTCCAGTCCTGACTGTACAGGAGCTAATGACTTTCTTTTTTGTTTTGCGAATAGGGTTATAACTTTCTCTATAGCTTTTCTAATGTTACAGACAAGTTTAGGAGAAAGAACAGTTCTCACAGTCTTGGAAGAAAGACTTCCCTTTAAATGCTTTTCATTGACTAATATATTACCTGAAGATGGGAAGACAGGGTGTGTGTACAAAAATCACATGAAGAAAGCATATGTGTAAAACATAGATGTATATACAGTATTTATGTAAAGATGTCTTTATCTAGACATTCCAGCACAGCTCTTAGTTAAGCCACCACTTTTATAACAGGAAAGCAAATCAGATTTGACTACATTGGCTGTTTAACTGAAGGAGCCACACAGATGGGAAAGAAGCACAGACAAATTGCTTTTGGCTCTGCTTTCCTTTATAACAACATCAGATATTTTTAGTTTCTTTCTCTTTATGCGTTGTGCATGTTTCTGCCTCATATAGAAAGTCACTGCACATTGTCTTCATCAGTTTTGCCACCCTGTATGAACAAGCCCATTTAGCTTTTCATGTACCTTTTAAATTCTGAACATACTATAAGAAAATTTATTTTTTTCAGATATAGATGATGAGCAGATAGAAATAATGCCATAAAAACAATTCTTATTAGTCGAGTAAAGAATATTATACTTTTGGTCTCATGGTTGATGCATATTTCTGATTAGCAAAAAGTACATTTCCAAGCTGGGCACACCTGTACACACCTTCAGTTCAGTTCAGTTCAGTCGCTCAGTCGTGTCCGACTCTTTGCGACCCCATGAATCACAGCACGCCAGGCCTCCCTGTTCATTACAGTCTCTCGGAGTTTACTCAGACTCACATCCATCGAGTCAGTGATGCCATCCAGTCATCTCATCCTCGGTCGTCCCCTTCTCCTCCTGCCCCCAATCCCTCCCAGCATCAGAGTCTTTTCCAATGAGTCAACTCTTCGCATGAGGTGGCCAAAGTACTGGAGTTTCAGCTTTAGCATCATTCCTTCCAAAGAAATCCCAGGGTTGATCTCCTTCAGAATGGACTGGTTGGATCTCCTCACACCTTAGTTCCAATAATTAGAATTGATTTTTCTCTATGAGAGTCCCCATGTAATATGATGAACTGTGAGAATCATTAAAATTAGTATTCAGATAATGTCCTCATGAACCTTTCATAAGTTGCCTATTTTGTTCTCACTCTCTTGAACTTTCTCATTTGTAAGCAACAGTAATTGTCATAGCCGGGTCCCTTGTGATATTAGAGTGTGAAGTTGGAAAGAGATGAGTATGGCTACAGGTTTCATCAAGTATTCCAGCAAGCTGTCTCATCATTGTTATCCTCCGAAAGTAGTCTATGAGCAAGGACTTAAAAACGTATGACTCAAACAATATGACAGCTTCTTAGAAAGTTACTGATAGAGTGCCATTTGACCAAACGATTTCATTCCTAGGTACCTACCCCAAACTTGTGTTCATTTAAAGACTTTTTGACCAATGTTTATAGAGGCATTATTCATAAAACAATCCCAAATTGGAAGTAATCCAAATATCTATCAATTGGTAAATGAATAAAGAAAATGTGGTATACTCGTGCTGCTGCTGCTGCTGCTAAGTCGCTTCAGTCGTGTCCAACTCTGTGCGATCCTGTAGACGGCAGCCTACCAGGGTCCTCCGTTCTTGGGATTCTCCAGGCAAGAACGCTGGAGTGGGTTGCCATTTCCTTCTCCAGTGCATGAAAGTGAAAAGTGAAAGTGAAGTCACTCAGTCGTGTCTGACTCTTCGCGACCCCATGGACTGCAGCCTACCAGGCTCCTCCGTCCATGGGAGTTTCCAGGCAAGAGTACTGGAGTGGGGTGCCATTGCCTTCTCCGAGCAGTGGGCTACAATTCAGAAATAAAAAGTAAAAGAACTACTGCTGATGCATGAAAAAACAGAGCTTATACTAAATGAAAGAACATTGCATAATTAAATTGACATGAAGTTTCTAGAAAAAGGAAATCTGTGAAGAAAAATTCAGATCTCTAAGTGCTAGGGGCTGGAGATAATAGTGGAGATTAACTGCCAAAGGCATGAGGTAACTTTTTGGGGCTTCAAAAAGTTTTAAACTAGTTAGGTGATTGTTGCACAGTTATTTTCATATATTTATTAAAAATCACTGAATCAATATTGCAATAGGTAGTTTTTATGGTATGCAAAGTAACCTTATTAAGGTCCTGATTCTAAGTGCTAATTAGTTTCTATAACTCTGTATCCACCTCATCACAACTTTGTATGCTGTGTGTTTCAGGAAAATTGGAGCATGTGTTTGTGTGTGTGTGTGTGTGTGAGAGAGACAGGTACTCTCCACCCCAATATATTCCAGCCATGATAGACTTTTGTTTCTAGGATATGCCACATTCTATTCTACTCCAGGAAATTCTTAGGCACATGTTATAACTTCCTGTCCCTGGAATGTTCTTTTCCAACACACTTCTCAAAGCTGGCTCCTTTTCTTTCAGGTTATTGCTCAATGTTAGGTCCTCAGAGAGGGCTTCCCTAGTTTTCTAAAGGAGCTTCCTTACCCCAGTAGTATTTTTGGCTATTTGTGAATTTTTTCATAGCATTGAGTTATCATTAGTTAGTCTCCTTTCTGTATGTATGCATGTATGTTTATATGTGTATATTTAATTTCTTCCCTAAAATATAAGGCATGAAGGGGAAGTATATCCATATAATCACTTCACTGTGGGTATTTAATATTTTGTGAGTAGTTAATAAATGAATGAATAAGAATATTTCCCATATATTAAACTGTGAAAGGTTAGGAAACTCCTGAATAATTTGGGTGGTTCTGCATTCCAATTTTTTTTTAAAGGATTTTCATAGTTGTAAAGGGACTTGCTTCATTTAGCAAATACTGGTATTCCTGGAAACACTCTGGAAATAACCTGTTATTCTGAGGACTTTTGACTGGGGGTGTAAGTTTTTACTGGCATCGGATTCTGGTATCTATGAGGGACTCCCTAACTTTCCCATGTCTGTCTTTAAAAAATTCACAGGATCCTGAGAGGCATAGAGGCCCCAGATCTATTCAGTGCCTTGGAATTGCCAGTTGCTAAATATTGTTGTTTTGACACCTCATCAAACTCTTTCAGAAGCTTAGTCTAGCAATTCAAGTAGACCTCCCAGGGTACAAACCATAATACAAAACTAATGTACAGTTAACTGTAGCCTCAATAGGGAGGCTTCCTCAAAACCTAATATTCCTCCTAGGAAGTAGCTTCTACTTTGAAAAAAAAAAAGAAAAAAACTCATTACATAAGCTGACAAAATAATATAATAGTTTTAATAGGTATAGTTAATACATTAAACATATTGTTTCTTCAGTAATTACTAATTTTTACATTTCTCATTTCTCATTACTATATTAAATCTTTCGCTCCTTAATTTGTTCTCTCATAAGTTTTTATTTATTCTAGACTGAATGGTGATAGAGTTAAGACTTTTGCACTTCTACCATTTGCTTAACATTATTGATACAAAGCTACTGGATGTTATAATACTTTATTATCACATTATTTTTGATGACTTAATTTTCTTGTGATGATCATCTCAATTTAGCCATTCCAGATGTGAAATAGTTTCAAAGGATATTTTAAACATTTATCAAGATTGTTGTTATTTGTAGTTTTGTATCATTTTAATAACATTATGATAATTGCCGGTCCTTTCCTGCCGCCTGCTCTCTGCAGCAAACTTCACTGATAGAGTAATGTGCAGGTAAACTGGGCAGCTGGCTTGAGAAGAGTTGAAACACCCCCAGGAAATAGTTTTTGGACTGAAATGAAATGGGTAACTGCTTGTTTCAATAAGATGTCTGTATCTCTTCATAAAGTGAGGCAGGCTTTGTGAGGACTGTGAGGATATAAATATAGTAATCATTCACTTTCAGAGACTTTTGACAGAGTGGAGTAACCTCCAGTACAAAATTTAAGGAAGTGTCAAAACTCAGTAATCAAACTGAATCTTATTTTTGTGCCATATTTTAAAAAATTTCATAGGCAAACTGACCTTTAGGCCAGTACCTCTTTTGTATATAAAATATTATTGGGCTGGTTCTGACATTAGCGGGGAAAGGATCATGCAAGTGGAGGGCTGTGTCTTGTCTTTATTTAAAATTGTGATAAAATGCTTTTTTTTGGTAATGGATATTTTGCTTTAAATTTGATTTTTTAAAGTATATGATTCACAGTTTCTTAGTTTCTCTGAGACCTTTCCAAGATATGGTAACTATAGGATTGCTTAATTGGTTGTTATTCAGTTGCTAAGTTGTACCTGATTCTTTGCAACCCTGTGGACTGCAACACGCTAGGCTTCGCCATCCTTCACCATCTCCCAGAGTTTGTTCAAACGCATATCCATAATAACCACACTAATTTTGGAAGAGATGTGGAATTAATGTCTTTGTGGGTGTGTATTAGATCGCTGAAATTCAATTTTATTTAAAATGCTTGTGTTAGAGAAAGAGCAATTGTTTTAAAAGCGCAATCCAACAACTACATATTCTAAATGCTTTTCCCTAACTAAAGCTATAAATGCTTAGGGTATTGTTAAATTGACTTTTTTTTTTTTTTTAACTCTGACCATGCTAATATTGATAACAGTTTTTTTCTCAGGGTAATCATGTCTAAGTGTTAGTCGCTCAGTTCAGTACAATTTAGTTGCTCAGTCCTGTCTGACTCTTTCCAACCCCATGGACTGCAGCACACCAGGCTTGCCTGTCCATCACCAATTCCTGGAGCTTACTCAAGCTCATGTCCATTGAATCAGTGAATTCAATGGACATCCAACCATCCAACCATCTCATCCTCTATTGTCCTCCTCTCCTGCTGCCTTCAATCTTTCCCAGCATCAGGGTCTTTTCCAATGAGTCAGTTCTTTGCATCAGGTGACCAAAGTATTGGAGTTTCAGCCTCAGCATCAGTCCTTCCAATGAATATTCAGGGTTGATTTCCTTTAGGATAGTCTGGTTGTATCTCCTTGCAGTCCAAGGGACTCTCAAGAGTCTTCTCCAACACCACAGTTCAAAAGCATCAATTCTTCGGTGCTCAGCTTTCTTTATAATTCAACTCTCACATCCATTCAAGACTCTGGAAAAACCATAGTTTTCACTAGACAGACCTTTGTTGGCAAAGTAATGTCTCTGCTTTTTAATATGCTGTCTAGATTGGTCATAGCTTTTCTTCCAAGGAGTAAAGATTTTATTTCATGGCTGAAGTCACCATCTGCAGTGATTTTGGAGCCCCCCAAAATAAAGTCCCTCACTCTTTCCATTGTTTCCCCATCTATTTGCCATGAAGGGATGGGACCAGATGCCATGATCTTAATTTTCTGAATGTTGAGTTTTAAGCCAACTTTTTCATTCTTCTCTTTCACTTTCATCAAAAGACCCTTTAGTTCTTCTTCACTTTCTTCCATAAGGGTGGTATTATCTGCATATCTGAATTTATTGATATTTCTCCTGCCAATCTTGATTCCCACTTGTGCTTCATCCAACCCAGCATTTTGCATATATGTATTCTGCATATAAGTTAAATAAGCACAGTGATAGTATACAGCCTTGGTGTACTCTTTTCCTAAGTTGGAGCCAGTCTGTTGTTCCATGTCCATTTCTAACTCTTGCTTCTTGACTTGCATACAGCTCAGTCTTGTTCTCTTCTGCGATCCCATGGACTGTAGCCCACCAGGCTCCTCTGTCTGTGGGATTCTTCAGGCAAGAACACTGATTGGATTGCCAGACTCTTATAAGGATGTAGTGTAACATAAAGGTGGATGATTATGCTGACTGCTTTCCTACAGAGTGTGGCAGAGTTGAGAAGATAGTTTACAATCTAAGAGTAAGACTTCTTAGTGTTAAGACACTGGTGGTCATTTAGTCATTAAGTAGTGTCCGACTCTTGCGACCCCATGTACCGTAGCCCTCCAGG
The DNA here is from genome assembly GCA_006410635.1 of Cephalophus harveyi. NCBI lineage: Eukaryota > Metazoa > Chordata > Mammalia > Artiodactyla > Bovidae > Cephalophus > Cephalophus harveyi. The sequence continues at coordinate 74,456 of SJYT01023476.1, read as the reverse complement.
CTCCTCTGTCCGTGGGAGTCTCCAGACAAGAAACCTGGCGTGGGTTGCCATTTCCTTCTCCAGAGGATTTTAAGACACCTAATGGTTTAAACATGCTCTGCCCTGTATCAGGTGGGAGCTGTATTTTTTCCCTTCATACCTTCTGTACTACTATGCTTCCAAGTAACATATTTTCTTCCTTGCTTCTTATTCTCTCATTCCTTCTTAATTCCTCCTATCTTTGAAGCTCCAACCATGAAATTATCCACACTTCCTTGCTTTTTTGCAGTCATTTATAGAAACCTCTGATTCCTGAATATTTTAACCTTGCTTGTCATTCTTATCAACACTACTCTGTGTCATACTTCTTAGTGTTCTCAGTGTCCACAGAAGATGATACTCAGACTTTCAGCCTCTTTACCTCTTCTTCGTAAGTCTCTTTCTCTACTTTACATCAGACATTGATTTCCAAGGTCATGTCAATTAACACATTCCTATCATAATATCAGTTTTAGGTATTCTATTTTCTGACCACCTCCTTCCTATCTTTCCAGCCAAAAACAAAACTTCCCAACTGATCCAGTCACATTTTCACTGTCCTCCCTTACCCATTTCATTTTATCACCTCCCTCCTTATTCAACTTAAATCCCATGGTTTGTATTCATAAACATTACTTTGCATATGCCCTCGTTTTCCTTCTCTTTCTCTCTATCACTAACACAGGAGTCAGGATGTAAGCCCAATCAGACTAAATCTAGTGTTTGAGCTCTTAATCACTGCAGTATACATATACTATCTCATTTGAGTCTTACAACACACCTGTGAAAATGAATGAGAAAATAGAAGCTTGGAGAATCTAAGTCTTTCAGGATCACACAGCTTATAAGTGACACGTGTGTATGTGCTCAGTCATGTCTGACTCTTTGCCATCCCATGGACTGTAGCCCACCAAGCTCCTCTGTCCATAGAATTTTCTAGACAATACTGGAGTGTGTTGCCATTTCCTCTTCCAGGAGATCTTCCCAGCCAAGAAATCAAACTCACATCTCTTACTTCTCCTACACTAGCAGGAGGATTTACCACTAGCACCACTTGGGAAGCCCCTGGAAGTGGCAGAGTAGTTTTTAAACTTTGCCTACTTCGTACCTATACCTAAGGAGCTGAACTTGTCTGGGGAAGTTTAGCTGACTCATTTCACTTTAAATTTCATGACCATTTCAGAATAGAAACAGTAAGAAATAGATCTCAAAAAATAGAGTCACTTGATCTTTGACAAAGGAGCACGGACAATATTAATATATTCGAGAAGAAATAGTCTTTTCAACAAATGATGCTGGAACAACTGGATATCTATGTGCAGAAAAAAAATGAATGTAGATGCAGACCTTACATCCTTCACAAAACTCAAATCACAGACTTAAATGTAAAACACAAAACTATAGCTTCCTAGGAGATAACATAGAAAAGCCAGATGATCTTGAGTTTGATGACTTTTTAGATGCAACATCAAAGACACAGTCTATAAAAGAAAAGTTTATTATCTGATCTTATTAAAATGTAAAATTTCTGCTCTAAGAAAAACAGTAATATACCATCTCCTAAGACTGAACCAAGAAGAAATAAAAAATATGAACAAACCACTTACCAGTAATGAAAATGAATCAGTCACTTAAAAACTCTCAGCAAATAAAAGTCCAGGACCAGATGGCCTCACAGGGGAATTCTACCAAACACTCAGAGATAAGTTAACACTAATACTTCTGAAACTATCCCAAAAAATTTCAGAGGAAGGAACATTTCAGAATTAATTATATGATATCATCTTTTCCTTGATACCAAAATCAGACAAAGATATCAGAAAAATAGAAACCTGCTGGTCAATAGCACTGATGAACATCGATGCAAAATCCTCAGCAAAATACTAGCCAACTAAGTCGAACAATACATGAGACAATTATACACCATGATCGAAAAGGATTTATCCCTGAAGATGCAAGGAGTTTTCAGAATCCACAAATCAATCAGTGTCATACACCAATTAATGAATTGAAGAATAAAAGCCACAGGGTTATTTCAATAGATGTAGGAAGATTGATAAATTGATTTATCAATTTAACATCCATTTATGGATGTTGACATCCAAAAATTTAACATCCATTTATGACAAATACTCTCCAAAAAGTGAGCATAGAGGGAACATAACATGATAAAAGCCATATATGACAACCCCTTAGGGCTTCCCAGGTGGTGCAGTAGTAAGCAATCTGCCTGCCAATGCAGGAGACACAAGATGTGGGTTCAGTCCCTGGTCCTAGAAGATCCCTTGGTATAGGAAATACAACTCTAGTATTCTTGCCTAGAAAATTCCATGGGCAGAAGAGTCTGGTGGGCTACAGTCCATGGGGTTGCAAAGAATCAGACGTGACTGACTGACACACAGATGCACGACAACCCCAAAGCTAGCATCATACTCAACAGTGACACACTGAAAGCATCTTCTCTAAACTCAGCAACAAGACAAGGGTGCCCATACTTGCCGCTTTTATTCAACATAGTTTTGGAAATCCTAGTCATGGCAATCAGAGAAGGAAAAGAAAAAGAGTCCAAATTGAAAAAGAAGTAGTAAAACTCTCAGTGTTTGCAGATGGCATGATACCGTAGATAGGAATCCTAAAGATGTCACCAGAAAACTACTAGACTTCATCAGTGAATTTAGTAAAGTTGCAGGATACAAAATTAATACACAGAAACCTGTTGTATTTGTTTCTATACACTAACAATGGAAAATTAGAAAGAGAAATTAAGGAAACAATCCCCTTACAACTGAATCAAAAAGAATATAATACTTAGGAATAAACCTGTATAGGAGGCAGTAGACTTGTACTCTGAAAGCTATACGTTGCTGATGAAAGAAACAGAAGATGATACAAACAAATGGAAAGATATACCATATTCTTGGATTAGAAGACTCAGTATTATTAAAATAGCTGTACTACCCGAAGCAATCAATGTAATTACTACCCAAAGATTCAATGCAATCTCTATCAAATAACGAATGATATTTTTCACAGAACTAGAAAAAAAGATTTTAAAATTTGTGTGTAAACGAAAAACACCCTGAATAGCCAAAGCAATCCTGAGAAAAAAATAATAGAGCTGGAGGAATCAGGCTTCCTGACTTCAGACTAGCATACAAAGCCACAGTCATGAAAACAATATAGTTCTGGCACAAAAACAGATGTATAGATCAATGGAACAGAATAGAAAGCCCAGAAATTCACCCACACATTTCTGGTCCATTAATTTGCAACGAAAAGGCAAGTATATAGAATGGAGAAAAGATAGACACTTAAACAAACGCTCCTGGGAAAATGGGACAACTGCATGTAAAAGAATGAAATTAGAAAATTCTCTAGCACCATATGCAAATATAAACTCAAAATGGATTGAAGACCTAAATATAAAACAGGTACTATAACACTCCTAGAGGAAACCAGGCAGAATATTTTTTGACATAAATCACAGCAATGTCTTTTTGGATCTATATCCTAGAGTAATGGACATAAAAACAAAAATAAACCTATGGGACCTAATTTAACTTAAAGATTTGCACAGCAAAGTAGTCATAAACAAAATGAAAAGGCAACCTATGGAATGGGGAGCACATATTGGCAACTGATGTGACCAATAAGGTATCAATTTTCAAAATATACAAACAACTCATAAAGCTCAATGACAGAAAATGAACAACCCAATCAAAAAATGGGCAGTCAAAAATAAACATTTCTCCAAAAAGATATACAGATGGCCAACAGGCATATGGAAAAAATGCTCAACATCACTAATTATTCAGTTCAGTTCAGTTGCTCAGTCATGTCCAGCTCTTTGAAACGCCATGAACCAGAGCATGCCAGGCCTCCCTGTCCATCACCATCTCCTGGAGTTTACCCAAACTCATGTCCATTGAGTCGGTAATGCCATCCAGCCATCTCATCCTCTGTCATCCCTTTCTCCTCCTGTCTTCAATCTTTCCCAGCATCAGGGTCTTTTCAAATGAATCAGTTATTTGCATGAGGTGGCCAAAGTACTGGAGTTTCAGCTTCAACATCAATCCTTCTAATGAACACCCAGGACTGATCTTATAAGGGGGGTGTCATCTGCATATCTGAGGTTATTGATATTTCTCTCAGCAATCTGGATTCCAGCTTGTGCTTCTTCCAGAGAAATGTGAATCAAAGCTATCAATCAGTTATCACCTTACACTAGTAAGAATGGTCATTATCAAAAACATCTATACATAATAAATGCTGGAGAAGGTGGGGAGAAAAAGGAATCCTCCTACACTGTGGGACTGTAAATTGTGGAGAAAAGTATGGACATTTTTTGAAAAACTAAAAGTAGAGTCATCATATGGTCCTGTGATTTCACTCCTGGGCATTACCTGGAGAAAACTATAATTCTGAAAGATACATGCACCGCAGTGTCCATACCAGCACTATTTACAATAGCTAAGACATGAAGCAACCTAAGTCTTCATCAACAGATGAATGGATAAAGAGGATATGGTATATACAGCCATAAAAAAAGAATGAATTTATGCCATTTGCATTATTCCATTATGGATGGAACTAGAGATTACCATACTAAGTGAAGTAAGCCAGACAAAGACAAATATCATATGATATTGCTTATATGTGGAATGTAAAAAGTGATACAAATGAACTTTTTAACAAACCAGAAATAGTCTCATAGACATAGAAAACCAACTTACGGTTACCAAGGAGGGATGGAGAAGGAGGGATTAATTAGGAGTTTGGGACTGAAATATGCAAACTACTATGTATCAAATAGCCAACAGGGACCCAGTGTATGTCACAGGGACCTATAGTCAGTATCTTGTAATAATCTGCATTATATTATTATTATTAAAGAATCATCTCTGACTCTTTGTGACCCCATGGACTATACAGTCCATGGCATTCTCCAGGTCAGAATACTGGAGTGAGTCACCCTTCCCTTCTCCAGGGGATCTTCCCAACCCAGGAAGTGAACCCAGGTCTCCTGCACTGCAGGTGAATTCTCCACCAGCTGAATCACAAGGGAAGCCCAATAATCCATAATGAAAAACACTGTATATGTATAAATGAATCACTTTGCAGTACACCTGAGGCTAATGACAGTGCTGTAAATCAAATGTATTTCAATAAAAATTTTTACAAAAAAGTTATGGGTACCCACTATATCTAGATTCTCTCCTTCCACCTGTTGTAGCCACACATTCCAGGAAACAAAGTCACTCAGAAGGAGAATGCAGATAGTGGAGTGCCATTTGTTGTACCGGCGGGCCCAAGGCAGAGTCTCCTCTTAGCCAAGGACCCCAACCAGTATTTGTGAAAACATTATATACCCTAAGTGTATGTGCCCAAACCCACCTCTCCAAATTCCCTGAAGCTAGTCTGAATAAAGGAAAAGAAAGATACAATCAAAATTAACCTGTGATTCATTTGTCTTAAGCCTAGATAGTTAGCAGTGGACAAGTATCAATAGGCCTGTGGTCAAACCCCAATAAGCATAATAGAATGTATGATGCTATTAGGTTGCACAGATAATTAGGATATTCTTTTAGGTGATGGAGAGCCCCGGGGCTCATCCTTCTGGGCCCTGGTTTTCCTGTTGGTATGTTGTTTCCATAGATACCGGGCATATGGCTCTAAGTCCACAGTGCAGCCAGAGATGGAGTCTTGCTTTCAAGCTAGAGCCTGTTCTGTTTCCTCCTTCACACCCTCTTTTGTTCCAATATCAGTAGGCTTCTAATCTCATGTCTCCACCACATGTAACTCTTACCAAGTTTACCAATGTTTGCCATTTTGCTGAATTCACATCTTATTTGGTTAGCTTCCTGAAATTGTAGGTTTTGTTCTGGAGCTGTGAGATTACAGTTCTTAGATCTTCTGTCTGCCCTCTGATGGATGAGGATAGGAGGCTCTGCTGAAGAATTGATGTTTTTGAATTGTGGTGCTGGAGAAGACTCTTGGACGTCCTTTGGACTTCAAGGAGATCAAACCTGTCAATTCTAAGAGAAAACAACCCTTCATTGGAAGGACTGATACTGAAGCTGAAACTTTAATAATTTGGCCACGTGACATGAAGAGCCAACTCATTGGAAAAGATTGCTGGGAAAGATTGAGGGCAAGAGAAGAGGAGGGTGGCAGAGGATGAGATGGTTAGATAACATCACTGACTAAGTGGACTTGGGTTTGAGCAAACTCTGGGAGATAGTGAAGGGCAGGGAAGCCTGGCATGCTGCAGTCCATGGGGTTGCAGAGTTGGACATGGCTTAGCAACTGAACAACAACATCTCATTTGACAGATTTTTAAAAACAGGTCACTGAGACCTTCCTTTGCATGATTTCAAGAACGGTGCTCTCTCTTGATACTATTTCTACCTCTCTGGCCACTCCTGAATATCAGGGTGCTTGATAGCGCCTACATATCAAGCTATACATTTTTGCTTTTTTATCTATACTCCTTCCCTTTGGAATATGATCTAGTCTCAGTGCTTGAAGAATTCCAGCCTTCTTATTAGTTTAGCCAAAAACTTTGTATTCATCTTTGATAGCTTTTTGAAACCAAGCTATATGGAGTTCCTGTTGACTACTTTATACATAGGGTAAAAATCTAGAAATTGATCACCCTTCACAGCTAGCATCCTTAAAGCCAACATAATCTCTTGCCTGAGTTACTGCTATAACCTCCTTCTGCCTGGTCTCCATTTTTGCCTTTGTCCCGCTACAATTATTTTCAACATGTTAGCCATATTAATCCGCTGTGTAAAATCTTCCAGGGGTTTTCCGTGAGATTCTGAGTAAAACTCAAAGTCTTTTGAAGCTGCTTATGAACTAGTTCATTCTAGCAGAGTGTAATCACTGTCTATAATTGCCTTACCAATCATTCATTAAGTAGTCTTACTGTGACCCCTCCTCAGATTAAGAAATTTCCACTGCTTTCTTTTTTAAAAACACAGGTTCTACTTTCCAATCCTAATCAACCATTTTTATTAAATCGACATTTCTGAGCATCTATTATGGATGGATAAAGATGAATAAAACATTTCCTGCCCTTGAGGAGTTTTTACATTTGGGGAAAAGACAAAAATGCAGTGAATAATTACGGAGAAAGAACTCTTGTTGACTATGTGCACCGAACACTGAGGGGAGGAGCAATCCATTAAAATTACATAATATAGAACATAGACAATCTCAGAGAAATAACATTTGTTCTGGCTAATGGGTGGTAAGCCCTGTCCTTTGAATTGTTTCCAAGTTTTCCATACTCCTTTAGTCATAATAACGGATGTTGCCAAAGGCAATATGCTGGCATTTATATACAGAGATGATTATCTTTGGTCTCTTTTCCAGTAATGGCCCCAGATCTCTTCCAGCTCCAGATCTTTTTTGTTGCCTCTTATGATTGAGCGGCACAAGTTTGCATTGTGGTCAGTGAAACAGAATGAAAATAAAGTCTGCAGTCCCAGGTTTCTTATTTTGAACCAGAGATTCTCAGATGATACATGCAAAAATGCTCCCCTCGCCCCTTTAAGGCCCACTCACATTGGTAATTGTAAGGTTCTGTGCATATCCTGGCCTGATAGTGATGATTGCACAGATTCTGCATCCCCCTGAAAAAAGCATATTGCAGTACAAATGAGTGAGAGTGCATGACAGGTATATCTGCTCTAAGTTATTAAAAAGTAGCCACTCCTAAACTATAACACCTTATTATTATTAATAAATTACTAGTAGCACATGTCTGAAGTGATCAAAATAAATTACCAGGCTACAGCAGCATGGTTTTAAACCATTGTTGTATTCAGTGGATCCTCTGAACTTGTAGAAGATGTAAAGCTCTTTTATGATTCTAGAATTCATGTTGATCTTTTAAAAAGTAGCACAGTATATTGACCAAGACCATAACATTTACACTCAAAGNGTAGCATGGTTTTAAACCATTGTTGTATTCAGTGGATCCTCTGAACTTGTAGAAGATGTAAAGCTCTTTTATGATTCTAGAATTCATGTTGATCTTTTAAAAAGTAGCACAGATATTGACCAAGACCATAACATTTACACTCAAAGGACTTCAGTGTCTGGGTCTATGTTCCAAGATATATCAGTTACATAATATTAAACAACTCACTTAAGAATACAGAGCCTCAGTTTAATTATGTGTACCATGGGATTGTGTAAACAGCAAAGTACCAATGGTATTGAGTGATTATTATTACAATAGCAGTATCAGTGCACAATGCTTGTCTTTTTTCTATTTTGCCCTTATCTCTTTCATTTTCTTTCCTGAATAGAGGTAACTCTATGGTAGCATCTACAGATTGCTTTTTCTGGTTCAACGTGAGCTTGTCTGGTGCATTGGGAAGTTTACAATTGGATAGTTAGGATACAGTATATGATCAGGGGACTGCTGAATTACAGAGAGGATTTTGCAGTGTTGAGTTCCTCATTATTTCTAGGGGATTTTCTATTTTTTTAAATCTATGGGTGTCATAAATTAAAAAGGCTGATAATGATTTCTAAAAAGAAATGGGAAAGGATGGGAGGAAAAGGCAGCAGGGGAAATAAAACATCTTTAAACAGTACGAAAAAAATGTTCCCTAGAGAGGAACTTTGAGCTGATTGCATAAGTTTGTGCTTAGATGGCTCCATACTGCTCATATGGAAAAGAGGGACCAGCTATACCCTTGTTACAAAGGGATCATTAGGAAGTGGTACAATGGCTGAGGCTTTTGCAGACTGCTTCCCTGGTTCCAGGGAAAGCTGCTTCAAGAACAGCCAGTATAAGAACAGGGTTTTCAGAGTCTGGAGCTTCCGGTTGAGACTGGGGGCTGTACAGGACTATTCTGTTCATTAATTCCATAAATATTTATTTTGTGTCTACTATGTGGTGGAAATGTTTTATTGTTTAGTCACTAAGTCATATCTGACTTTTTTGTGACCCAATGGACTGTAGCTCACAGGCTCCTCTGTCCATGGGATTCTCCAGGCAAGAATACTGGAGCAGGTTGCCATTTCTTTCTCCAGGGGATCTTCCTGATCCAGGCATTGAACCTAGGTCTCCTGTATTGACAAGCTAATTCTCTACCACTGAGTCATCAGAGAAGCCCATGTGATAGGAACAACAGTAAACAAAACACATAATTATCCTGTCCTTAGGGAACTTACATATGGAGAAGTATAAGCATTTGTGTGAATAAAAATTCTTGATGAGTTCACTGGATTGTTACTCTTTCTTTTCCCCTTACTGAATTGTTTGAATTATCAATATAATAACCTGAGCATTCTCATTGTTTTTCTGTTTATACAGCTTGCCATATTGAAGGCACTTTGGTGCAATGGAAAAAGGACCAGACTGGGAATCAGACCATGTAGACACCATCTCATCAACCACCAATCAGGTATTTTACTTCAGCTATCACACACTCGAGTGCAGAGAGAGGTGGATTTTGATCATTTACATGGGCTTCTCTTGTGGTTCAGCTGGTAAAGAATCCACTTGTAATGAGGAAGACCTGGGCTCAATCTCTGGGTTGGGAAGATCCCCTGGAGAAGGGAAAGGCTACCCACTCCAGTTTTCTGGCCTGGAGAACTTCATGAACTGTAAGTCCATAGGGTCGCAAAGAGTCGGACACGATGGAGTGACTTTCATACTTCACATCCCTTCCCTTGTTCTCAGTCTGCATAATTCATGCTCTGTCAAGCAAAGGGAAGGAAATTCTCTTCTCCAGAATTAACTTCAACATAGAATCATGCCATCTTTTGTAGCTTGCTCTCATTTCTCTGCAGCATGAATGGTGGGCACCCAGACTTTGTTCCATCAGACCTTTGATTTGAGATCAGGATGTGCCACCCTGAGAATAATGTCAGAAAATTAAAAGACTATTCAATGTTTCTCTGTGGTGGGCTGCACCATCCTGTTTGGTTTCAGGTAACTCCAAGCATTTTCTGTGTCTTACAGTAATAATAATAATGAACTGGGCTCAAATACTTAAAATCGATATTGCAGCTGCTACTGCTGCTAAGTCGCTTCAGTCGTGTCCAACGCTGTGCAACCCCATAGACGGCAGCCCGCCAGGCTCCCCCGTCCCTGAAATTCTCGAGGCAAGAACACTGGAGTGGGTTGCCATTTCCTTCTCCAGTGCATCAAAGTGAAAAGTGAAAGTGAAGTCGCTCCGTCGTGTCTGACTTAGCAACCCCATGGACTGCAGCCCACCAGGCTCTTCCATCCATGGGATTTTCCAGGCAAGAGTACTGGAGTGGGGTGCCATTGCCTTCTCCAAAAATAGATATTAAGTGTCCCAATATCTATTTCTCCTTTTTCTTTAGTAATGAAGCCTCCAAACAATAGCTGGGCACATGTCTATTCAAAATTGAGGCTGTCTTGCAGTTGTGAGTGGCTATATGACCAAGCTCTGGTGAAGCAGATATGATGTGAACAACTTTTAAGCAGTACTTTTAAAGAAAGAGCATGTTCTTTTTTTCCACATCACTCCCCAGCATTCCCATGCTGGAAAGAGGCAATAGTGGACATAGTGGTGAGCCCTCTTCAACTGTAGACAGGCAGTGATCTAATGAGTGATAAGGAAACATTAAGGAAAGGTTTGGTTCTCTAACTTTATGGAGATGTCAAATTTCTTTGTTAAATCAATGAACTTTTATGGTCTTTTTGTTAACACAAAAATAAATGGTTCAAGTAATAAATGGGCATAAAAAATGTTATATTGTCAATAACTTCCTTTGACCTATTCTGAAATGGTAGCTAAACCAATTCAGCAATATTCTATGTAAAAAGTATTTATATGTATGTACATATACCTTTACATTAATATATCTCTGTTTACCAAGAGAATGAGTAATATTTTAGAAATGACCAACAAGAATATATATTTTTAAAGTACTCATTCCTTTTCTTTGTTATTTTCTTTGGAGTGAACATTTTTAAAAGGAGGAAAAAAAGAAACATAAGATTGAGTATTCACACAAGTTATAGGTTCTAAATTGTGATATTGTGAGTCTGTCATTAATAGTAACTTTATTATAATCCATGATCACAGAAAGTCAAAGTGAAATAGAAGAGGGCTGAAAAATGCATAGAGAAGATGAAAATCATTGTGTTGTGGTATTCCAATATTGAATTTCCTGATTTTAGACATTTATTTTTTCAGCAATAATAATGCATCCATGCTTGCATTTGCTTGCCAAATTTATTTAAAGGTTGTTTGTGAACAAACGAGAATAATCCAGCCCCTCAAAATTAACTACATAATATCTTGATGAAGATTTTAAAACAGTTTGGCTAGCATTTTTTTCTGCTTAGGAGTGATGTCGCTGTGAAATGTGAGGATAACACTTCATGTGTTACTATTTGTTGTGAAGTGATTTAATAAATGTTTAAACAAGTCATTACCATGTTGACAGCATTTCTTATCATGGAGCTGCAATTTTGGTATTGATTGTCATGCCAGGCTTCCCACCTCCATCCTCTGCCCTAAAAATGTGAGGACATAGAAGTATGACCCTCAGTGAGTGCTAACAGACTGTATTAGTTATGGATGTCTGTTCTTGAGTCTTCTTCTCTTCTGTGTGAAATAAGGAAACTACTTTCTTTGCTACATGGAGTGGCATGCATGGAAGTGATAAATAGTATTTAGTACATACTCATCTGCTAGGAAAGCATCAGGCTGGTATCTCTGGAGAAAAGCAGTTTTGCTCTTATACTGCTGCTGCTGCTGCTAAGTCGCTTCAGTCGTGTCCGACTCTGTGCGACCCCATAGACGGCAGCCCACCAGGCTCCCCCGTCCCTGGGATTCTCCAGGCAAGAACACTGGGGTGGGTTGCCATTTCCTTCTCCAATGCATGAAAGTGAAAAGTGAAAGTGAAGTCGCTTAGTCATGTCCGACTCTTCGCGAGCCCATGGACTGCAGCCTTCCAGGCTCCTCCGTCCATGGGATTTTCCAGGCGAGAGTACTGGAGTGGGGTGCCATCGCCTTCTCCAAGCTCTTATACTAGTGTCTTCAAAAGAAGCAGCTTCCAGGAAGTTCAACTTGTCTAAGAGGTTTCAGTGAGACTCAATTAGAATTAAATTATATCTGTGACATTCATTCCTTGAGTAATAATTATTGGGCACCTATGACATGGCAAATAAATAAGGAGCTAAACAGGTGTTATTTCTGTCTTCTTAAAGCGTAAAGTCAAAGATGAGTCTGCATCCTTGTTTTCAGCTTCTTATGATGTGTGTTTTTGCTGACTGGTCCTCAGACTGCTCTGCCAAGACCTTTTCCCCATGAGTTTCCTCAAGCAGAAAAGAGAGTATGACCTGAGTGTGGTATAATGCCCACAGTTATACAGTCTTGGAGATGGAAAGTCTCTTAGTTCATCTGATGCTTACTTTTTTTGAAGAAAGGCTCTTAAGTAGATGGCCCTTTAATTCCTGCTCCATTCAGTTCAGTTCAGTTCAGTTCAGTTCAGTCGCTCAATTGTGTCCGACTCTTTGTGACCCATGAATCGCAGCACGCCAGGCCTCCCTGTCCATTACCAACTCCCAGAGTTCACTCAAACTCACATCCATCGAGCTGGTGATACCATCCAGCCATCCCATCCTCTGTCGTCCCCTTCTCCTCCTGCCCCTAATCCCTCCCAGCATCAGAGTCTTTTCCAGTGAGTCAACTCTTCGCATGAGGTGGCCAAAGTACTGGAGTTTCAGCTTTAGCATCATTCCTTCCAAAGAGCACCCAGGGCTGATCTCCTTTAGAATGGACTGGTTGGATCTCCTTGCAGTCCAAGGGACTCTCAAGAGTCTTCTCCAACACCACAGTTCAAATGCATCAATTCTTCGGCACTCAGCTTTCTTCACAGTTCAACTCTCACATCGATACATGACTACTGGAAAAACCCTCCTGCTCCATTAAAGGCCCTTTAATACCTTTTCTAAAAGGTATCATGCCAGATCTTATAAAATTTCTTACAATATAAATTTAATATTTTCCTTCTTATATATATGATAATAAAAGGAAATTAGGTCAGTATGGCACTCTCTGCTCTTAATGGACCCTTGTTCAACTCTAGTGATTACCTATTTCTTCCTCAGTTTAACAACTGAAAAAAATATTTCAAAAACTTGTCTGGTGACAAGACTTTCCAGCATAGATTTTTTTCAATATCTACCCTTTTCCCCTGCCATGAAGCAGTGCAATTGCTTATCTCAATTTTTCTGTCGTCTTTGCTATACTCCCTGCAACTTTGAAACTACTCTTTAAGGATTCTTTTCTAAGGCACATATGTTGTCTTTCCCGTTGGAATGTTTCTGTAGTATCATGGCCTTTTTCTCCATTCCCTTTGGCCAGCAAGTTAACAAATAGACTTTTCTGATGTAGTCCAAGAAAACATCTTTACTTTAAAATAATTGTTCTCAACTAGATGTGATTTTGTTCCCCCAAGGTTCATTTGACAATGTCTGACAATATTTTGGATTGTCACAGCTGAGGGAAGAGGTGTGACTGAGTAGAGGTCAAAGACACTTGCTAAACATCTTAGAGTTCACAGGATTTCACCTCACAATGAGGAATTATTTGTCCCAAAATGTCAATGGTGTTGAGCTTGAGATAATTTGATTTAAACCAGTTCAAACAGTTATTTATTTTTATTAAGATGTTTTCTTAAAGCTATTCTTTCCTGTGTCCCATTTACACCCAGTTAGACAAACTGCTGGTAATTGTTCTATTTTAGTATGCTTTCTTTTCTCGCTGATCTGTTTTTTCATAAACATTGGAACATTTACCTCAGGTGGCAAATAGATGGGGAAACAGTGGAAACAGTGACTGACTTTATTTTTCTGGGCTCCAAAATCACTGCAGATGGTGATTGCAGCCATAAAATTAAAAGATGCTTACTCCTTGGAAGGAAGGTTATGACCGACCTAGACAGAATATTAAAAAGCAGAGACATTACTTTGCCAACAAAGGTCCCTCTAGTCAAGGCTATGGTTTTTCCAGTAGTCATGTATGGATGTGAGAGTTGGACTGTGAAGAAAGCTGAGCGCCAAAAAATTGATGCTTTTGAACTGTGGTGTTGGAGAAGACTCTTGAGAGTCCCTTGGACTGCAAGGAGATCCAACCAGTCCATTCTAAAGGAGATCAGTCCTGGGTTTTCATTGGAAGGACTGATGTTTAAGCTGAAACTCCAATGCTTTGGTCACCTCATGTGAAGAGCTGACTCACTGGAAAAGATTCTGATGCTGGGAAAGATTGAAGGCAGAAGGAGAAGGGGACGACAGAGGATGAGATGGCTGGATGACATCACCGACTCGATGGACATGAGTTTGGGTAAACTCCGGGAGTTGGTGATGGACAGGGAGGCCTGGCGTGCTGCGGTTCATGGGGTCACAAAGAGTCAGACATGACTGAGCGACTGAACTGAACTAAACTGAATGTCTAACTCTTTGCAACCCCATGGACTGTGGCCACCAGGCTCCTTTGTCCTTGGAATTCTCTAGGCAAGAATATTGGAGTTGGTAGCTGTTCCCTTCACCAGGGATCTTCCTGACCCAGGGATTGAACCCAAGTCTCCTGAATTGCAGGCAGATTCTTTACCAGCTGAGCCACCAGAGAAGCCTATGTTAAGGCTATGTTTTTGTTTGTTTTGAAAATATACACATTGGGATCATTATAACAGTTTTTTACTTTTCTGAGCAGAAATTATGTCAAATTTTTGTGTTGTATATTGACCAAATCAGAACTTTTAATTGCAGTCTGCAACTGTTTGGTGTTGTCCTCAATTTCCATGAGTATTTTCACTGTTTTTCCATAAGATGATGTTCTTCATAATCAGCAGACAGAATTTTTTTCTTCAGTTTTGAGTCTGAAAATTCACCTTGAATATGCACATTCTCACAGCTCCAGGGGTCACAATAACCTGAAAATGCATAATTTAGAAGAGGTTTCAGTGATTCATTCCTACAGTTTGGAGTGAAAATAAATTCTAGCCTGAGATAATAAAATTTGATACAGGCATCTTTGGAAATATCCATAGAAATGTAGCAGTACGTGGAGGGGCAGTGTACAGCTTTCTTCCTGTGGCCCATGAGGTCATCAAATTTCCCTAGCCTGTGGCAGGAGAGGCTTGATTTAAACTGCTGATTCCTAGGCCCCTTTCTATACTGAATATATTGCTTTAGAATGGGGAAGGATGCAAGAGGGAATTTTCTTTTTGAATTATTTTCCTTCATGCGAATGCTTTAGGTAATGCTTGTGACACCAAAGTTTAAAATCTACTGTTCTAGAAGCTGGAAGAGTGAGACTAGTCAGGCTGTGGTTAAATATGTGGATGTGATAGTCAAAATGTATAAGCAATAAACAGGATTCCAGAAACATTATAGCATTGTATGGAAAAGTGAGGTCTGGAAGAGTAGACTGAATGATGAGTTGAAAAATGGTGAAGATGGGAGAAACTAGAGAGAATAAAAGTGAAAATATTTGTCAGTAATTAGCATTATTGAGGGAGAATCCCTACAGTATTTTTTTTAAATATATTCATTCTACTGTAAAAAAAATGTAAAATATAGAGACATGCATGCTTAATTATCAAGCTGTTTGAGGGCATCAACCTGCACATGATTATTTTCAGATTCTCAGAACAAGGAAAATTGAGGACATAAATGACACTCCTTTTCCTTTTGTTGTGCTAGTAAAAATAATAAGAAATCATGAGTTATCATAGAGATTCCACCTACCTTTTTCTTATAGCGATACAGAACTTTAAAGTGGTGGTGGCTTAAATAATTTTCCCCTAATTTTCTACTCTTATTCTTTCTGCATACATTTAATAAATGCTTAGCTTGTTTTATAGAGTGTGAACTTGTCCCCATTGACTTGGGCATTGTATCCATGGTTTGTTCTGTCATCTTTTAAAGTAGGTATGTACAAGTGTCAGTTGTAAAGGGGTCATGTCTACACAGTTCCTGTCACACACCGATGAGTTCTTAATATTTTTGATAGCAAAGATGGCTGTCTGTATACCCGATTTAAAGGGTCAAATTCGTCTGCAATCTGGTAATGTATGGCCTTTACCATAGAAATATTACTCATTAGCATAGTTTTTTATCTCTGTAAAATCAGGCTGCAGATGCTATCCCACTCTGTGTTGAGATGATTCTATGGAATAATTATGTAAAGCACTTAGCCTGGGAGGTGCCCGATTCCTATCACCTCTCCTTTCTTCTATTACCCATGAAATAGAATTGACTAAAACAATTCCAGGCCTCCTCTACCTTGTGCATTAAGAGTGGAGATTACTTTGACTTAATGTGGAAGATTGAAACACACTTCACTGTTTCCAGCATTTCTCCCTGTGGACTCCCTCCCTGGAGGAGGCCTGCACAGACCTGCAATGTTCACTAAGGCATTGCCATGTGACTGGCATTAGCTAATGAAATGTGAATGGAAGCGACGAGTCACTTCTTGGCAGAGGTTTCGACGTTATTGCAGGACTCGACGTTATCTCTGCGCTAAGGACAGGCAATACTTCAGAGAGAAGCTGCGCCATCACCCTGAGGGCAGGAAGACTGCTCTCTGAACCCAGTGCTGAAATAAAGCAGACCTACGGGAACACACGTCATGTATGAGAAACACATGATTATTTTTTAAAACCACAGCGATTTTGTGGTCATTTTATATCACATAAATAATCACCACATGGAGTTTTGTGAGAGAGAAGTAGCAAGGAATACTGGACCAGAAGCTATTTGAAGTTTCTCTTTTTATCTTACGCCTTTCTCAGCGCCGCCGACATAGGTTACTGGAGTCCCTAATGCCTTTCAGTCCTTGTTCGGGCTCCTTTTTTGGCTTCCAGTCATAAGCAGCTCTAAGATGTAAATTGTTTGAGGGAATGCATACTCCTTTGCAATTTCCACCTAGAGGGAAGGCACCAGATAGTCTCTGCGAACTTGATTGTACAAGGTGGAGTAGATGTATTTGAATGTAAAGCAAGTTTTGGTGAGTCAGTATGCCATTCGCAAATGGATACTGCTGAGTGTCAATAGGAACAGGAAAGGAGAAAGTTGCACCTAATTTTAAGGCCTAAAAATTGGATGGAAAAGCTGTTGTTCCTAGAGCCCAGGAGTAGTTAGAATAGAATCAGTTAATTCTGATTCTGTTAACAATGCCAGGTCTAGATGCTCTTTCTGAGTGTCAATAGGAACAGGAAAGGAGAAAGTTGCACCTAATTTTAAGGCCTAAAAATTGGATGGAAAAGCTGTTGTTCCTAGAGCCCAGGAGTAGTTAGAATAGAATCAGTTAATTCTGATTCTGTTAACAATGCCAGGTCTAGATGCTCTTATTTAAAGGAGAAATTGTTTTTATAATTATTAACCCTTTCTGAACTGTTCCCTTAGTGACTCATAGTATTTAACCTAAGCCAATTTGGACTATTGGCTGGCAGTAGAACCCTTCTGAGAATTTAGAGAAAATCCAAATGGAGCGCAAACCAACATTCTTAAAAACAAGATAATCCCGTTCTGTTTTAACTAGAAAGAAGGTCATTAAGAAATATGTATTAGCTTGTTCAGCTGAGCTGTTTTTGTTGTTTCAAGAAGGAGTGCTTAAAAATATTCAAAATTTCACAGATTTAGCACAAGGGATCCCAGCTCCTTTTATTTCTTTTCCTACTGCAAATGGTGAATGCAGCCATGAAATTAAAAGGCACTTACTCCTTGGAAGGAAAGTTATGACCAACCTAGATAGCATATTCAAAAGCAGAGACATTACTTTGCCGACTAAGGTCCGTCTAGTCAAGGCTATGGTTTTTCCAGTAATCATGTATGGATGTGAGAGTTGGACTGTGAAGAAGGCTGAGCGCCGAAGAATTGATGCTTTTGAACTGTGGTGTTGGAGAAGACTCTTGAGAGTCCCTTGGATTGCAAGGAGATCCAACCAGTCCATTCTGAAGGAGATCAACCCTGGGATTTCTTTGGAAGGAATGATGCTAAAGCTGAAACTCCAGTACTTTGGCCACCTCATGCAAAGAGTTGACTCATTGGGAAAGACTCTGATGCTGGGAGGGATTGGGGGCAGGAGGAGAAGGGGGCGACAGAGGATGAGATGGCTGGATGGCATCACTGACTAGATGGACGTGAGTCTGAGTGAACTCCAGGAGTTGGCGATGGACAGGAAGGCCTGGCATGCTGCGATTCATGGGTTCGCAAAGAGTTGGACATGACTGAGCGACTGAACTGAACTGAAAGCAAGGGTTTCCTCTGGGCACCAATATGTCTTAATATTTCTCCATACATTAAATGTGGGTAAATTTAAGGGTAATTGCATATGTTTATATTAAATTTTTGTGAGGAAGTACCTACCCAATGGATATAGCTTATGCTCATTTCACAGAGAGTTATAAATACTATAACTCTATTCATTCTTAATGATTTCTTTCACCATATATTCATCCAGAAATATAAATTAGATTCTGACTCTGCATCAGGTGCCATGAACATTGCATGTCACCATAGTGAAAGGACAGATTATTTTGGGGCATATATCCTGCTTTCATCAATTGTGACAAAGTCTCTTCAAAGTCTTTTCAACTTGGAATGCTTATTTTAAAGTGCTAATGTAGCCAAATAAAAACCCAAACAATAAACATATACTGTGCATTATGCAGACCAGAAAATTTTGGTTGCACAAAGTCATTATCTAAATTATTAAAGTCAGCTTTACTAGGTTATGGATATTGAAACCCCAAGCAAATAGAATGCTAAAGTAGCAGTAAGATGAACAAGAGAACCTAGAATACATTTTTGTGTATGCTCTAAGATGGAGATTCTCAAATGGAAGACATATGGGCTGTTTGGTCTGCATTGATCTTTCCCTTGGATTTGTTGAAAGTGACATTTTAAAATATTGTTAATTCTTTCCCATAATAACCCATTTTTTAAAAGAAGGGCCAGCTTCCCTGGTGGGTAAGTGGTTAAGACTGCCTGCCAATGCAGGAAACAAGGGCTCTTTCTATCTGTGTTTGAGCTGGGAAGATCCCCTGAAGTGGGAAATGGCAACCTACTCAAATATTCTTGCCTGGAAAATCCCACGGACAGAGGACCTGGTAGGATACCATCCATGGGGGTCACAAAAAAGTTAGACATGACTTAGTGATTAAACAATGATAATCCTACTTCAGTTCAGTTCAGTTCAGTCACTCAGTCGTGTCCGACTCTTTGCGACCCCATGAATCGCAGCACGCCAGGCCTCCCTGTTCATCACCATCTCTTGGAGTTCACTCAGACTCACATCCATCGAGTCAGCGATGCCATCCAGCCATCTCATCCTCTGTCGTCCCCTTCTCCTCCTGCCCCCAATCCCTCCCAGCATCAGAGTCTTTTCCAATCAGTCAACTCTTCGCATGAGGTGGCCAAAGTACTGGAGTTTCAGCTTTAGCATCATGCCTTCCAAGGAAATCCCAGGGTTGATCTCCTTCAGAATGGACTGGTTGGATCTCCTTGTAGTCCAAGGGACTCTCAAGAGTCTTCTCCAACACCACAGTTCAAAAGCATCAACTCTTTGGCGATCAGCCTTCTTCACAGTCCAACTCTCACATCCATACATGACCACAGGAAAAACCATAGCCTTGACTAGACGGACCTTAGTCGGCAAAGTAATGTCTCTGCTTTTGAAAATGCTATCTAGGTTGGACATAACTTTTCTTCCAAGGAGTAAGCGTCTTCTAATTTCATGGCTGCAGTCACCATCAGCAGTGATTTTGGAGCCCAAAAAAATAAAGTCTGGCACTGTTTCCACTGTTTCCCCATCTATTTCCCATGAAGTGATGGGACCAGATGCCATGATCTTCGTTTTCTGAATGTTGAGCTTTAAGCCAACTTTTTCACTCTCCTCTTTCACTTTCATCAAGAGGCCTTTTAGCTCCTCTTCACTTTCTGCCATAAGGGTGGTGTCATCTGCATATCTGAGGTTATTGATATTTCTCCCGGCAATCTTGATTCCAGCTTGTGTTTCTTCCAGTAGTCCAAGGGACTCTCAAGAGTCTTCTCCAACACCACAGTTCAAAAGCATCAACTCTTTGGCGATCAGCCTTCTTCACAGTCCAACTCTCACATCCATACATGACCACAGGAAAAACCATAGCCTTGACTAAACGGACCTTAGTCGGCAAAGTAATGTCTCTGCTTTTGAATATGCTATCTAGGTTGGACATAACCTTTCTTCCAAGGAGTAAGCGTCTTCTAATTTCATGGCTGCAGTCACCATCAGCAGTGATTTTGGAGCCTAAAAAAATAAAGTCTGACACTGTTTCCACTGTTTCCCCATCTATTCCCCATGAAGTGATGGGACCAGATGCCATGATCTTCGTTTTCTGAATGTTGAGCTTTAAGCCAACTTTTTCACTCTCCTCTTTCACTTTCATCAAGAGGCTTTTTAGCTCCTCTTCACTTTCTGCCATAAGGGTGGTGTCATCTGCATATCTGAGGTTATTGATATTTCTCCCAGCAATCTTGATTCCAGCTTTTTTCTATGCATCATGCCAACAATTGCTATAGGCTGCCTGAAAGTGAAAGTCGTTCAGGATGTCTGACCCTTTGCGACCCCATGGACTTTAGCCCATGAGGCTCCTCTGTCCATGGAATTCTCCAGGCCAGAATGTTGGAATCGGTAGCCATTCCCTTCTCCATGGATCTCCCACCCCAGGGATTGAAACCAGGTCTCCCAAATTGCAGGTGGATTCTTAGGTTATATTTAGACTTTGCAAGAAGAAAAAGGGTCCTGTTATTGAATGATATTTACCATGCTTGGTGAGAGAGAATAGTTGTACCATATTGAAGGAGTATTATCAGTATCATTTATTTATTTATCTTAGAAGATTTTATAATTAGAAAATCCTTAAATAGAATTAGAATTTGTTTTTTACTTTCTCATATTCTCCAGGAAAGATTACAGGGTGAACTCTCCCTTGATTCATTCATGCAGTTTTATTTAATATTGCAAAAATCTCATTTAGTTTCCAAGATGTCAGTGTACTCCTCTCTTGGGGGATTTCAGGTGGTAGTTTACTAGGGAGACATATGCATGTGTGCTAAGTTGCTACAGTTGTATCCAACTATTTGCGACCCCATGGACTGTAGCCCATCAGGCTCCTCTGTCCATGGGATTCTCTAGGCAGGAAAACTGGAGTGGATTGCCATAGAGACATATGAGACTATGTCAAGATCCAAGGATAATATTGGAAGAAATCCTGAGGAAAAGTAATACTTATTCCTTGATAACATTGCTCACTACTTATTATGGATTAGAGTTGTGATAGTGATGGGAAGTAAGGAAGATTTAAAATAAAGATTTTCAATAGTATATAAAGTTGAAAGAATTAGATTATACAAATTTATGTAAAATCTTATTCCTGAGTAAGGTATTGAGATATTTCTACCAGCAATACTAGCATGTTTTATGAGGTCAATAGGGCTAATAAAATTAATAAGCAGATTTGTATCATATTACTCTGGTGATCCCATGAATCAGTTCTTGTAGAAGGATCCCAAGTATTGATAATTTTGTTAATATTCTCACTGCATGTTGTTTTGCTACTTTAAAAATTCCCTACTTTTTTGAAAGGAGGTTGAATTATGCTAGGTATAATTTATTTTATATTCAGCTTTAAGGTAATTCACTTATATATTATTTGTATTTTTGAATTTAGTAAACTTTTTATTGACATATAACTTACAGCAAAGTGCAGAAATTATACACAATGATAAAATTTCACTAATTCCTATGGGGACACACCCATGGAACCACCAGACAGGCTAAGAAAGAAGATATTATCAGTATCTCCTGGTAATACATACCAGTCCCTCTTTATCTCTCTCCTCCCTTCTATCCGAGGTTATTATCTGATTTCAAATATCATAGATTTTTAAAAATCTTATATGTCTGGCAACTTTTGAGTGATATTGTATTTATGAAATTCATCATTGCTGTTCAGTTCAGTTCAGTCACTCAGTCGTGTCCGATTCTTTGCGACCCCATGAATTGCAGCACGCCAGGCCTCCCTGTCCATCATCAACTCCTGGAGTTTACTCAGACGCACGTCCATCAAGTCAGTGATGCCATCCAGCCATCTCATCCTCAGTCATCCCCTTCTCCTCCTGCCCCCAATCCCTCCCAGCATCAGAGTCTTTTCCAATGAGTCAGCTCTTCGCATGAGGTGGCCAAAGTACTGGAGTTTCAGCTTTAGCATCATTCCTTCCAAAGAAATCCCAGGGCTGATTTCCTTCAGAATGGACTGGTTGGATCTCCTTGCAGTCCAAGGAACTCTTGAGAGTCTTCTCCAACACCACAGTTCAAAAGCATCAATTCTTCGGTGCTCAGCCTTCTTCATAGTCCAACTCTCATATCCATACATGACCACAGGAAAAACAATAGCCTTGACTAGATGAAACTTTGTTGGCAAAGTAATGTCTCTGCTTTTCAACATGCTGTCTAGATTGGTCATAACTTTTTTTCCAAGGAGTGGGTGTCTTTTAATTTCATGGCTGCAGTCACCATCTTCTTGATTCCAGCTTGTGCTTCTTTCAGCCCAGCGTTTCTCATGATCAACTCTGCATATAAGTTAAACAAGTGTAAAACAACTTGTTTATTGGTTTACTTTTTTCTTTGCTCTATGTTTCCATTTATGAATATTCTAATTTATTTGTTTTACTGTTGATGAGCATTTCAGTTGTTTTCACTTTTGGCTGTTGTTAATAATGCTGCTCAAAATATTCTTAAACTTGTCTTTCAGTGTACCAGATAAGCATTCAGAATTAGAATATACACAGGAGAAGAATTAGTGTGGCATGTGTTTAGTTTAATAAAAACTACTAAATAGTTATCCAGAATGGTTGAACCAACTTACACTTCCAAGAAGAATACATAAGAGTTCCAGTTGCCCTACATCCTTTCCAACAATGGCAATTGTCAGTCCTTTTAATTTTAGTTTTCTAGTGGCATGTAATGGCATTCCACTGTGGTTTAAATTTTCATTTCCGCCATGACTGATGATAATGAGCACCCTTTCTTTTTTGGATATCGTCTTTTGTGAAGTATATACTTCCAATTTATAAATGAGCTGTTTGTTTTAATTTATCCAATATTATTTACTTTATATTCTAGTCCTTTCTGATTTATATGTATTATCAATGTATTTTCATTATCAATATATTTTCATCTGCTCTGTGGCTTGGGTTTTCATTCACAATAGTGTATCTGGATTTTAAAAGTCAATTATAATAACTTACAGTATTCCTTTAATTTATCCAATATTATTTACTTTATATTCTAGTCCTTTCTGATTTATATGTATTATCAATGTATTTTCATTATCAATATATTTTCATCTGCTCTGTGGCTTGGGTTTTCATTCACAATAGTGTATCTGGATTTTAAAAGTCAATTATAATAACTTACAGTATTCCATTCATTTCGTGCATTCAACTCAATGGCTCCACATTTTTATAGATTACACACCATAGAACATTATAAATATTGACTGTATCCCTGTGCTGTACGGTAAATTTCTGTGGCTTATTTATTTTAAAATTGGTAGTTCATACCTCTTAATCCCTTTCACCTATTTTACAAACTTGTTGTCATTCAGTTGCTAAGTCATGTCCGACTCTTTCCAAGCCCATGAACTGTAACCCACTAGGCTCCTCTGTGCATGGGATTTCCCAGGCAAGAATACTGGAGTAGGTTGCCGTTTTCTTCTCTAGGGGATTTTCCCAACCTAGGGCTCTAACCCACTTTTCTTGTATCTCCTGCACTGGCAGGTAAATTCTTTATCACTAGTACCACCTGGGAAGCCCATTTTATCCCTACCAGGACCCTTCCCCCTCTAGTAACCACTAGTTTTTTCTCTATATGGATGAGTCAATTTCTGTTTTGTTTTGCTTTTCAGATTCCACATGTAGGTGAAAACATACAGTATTTATCTTTCTCTTATTTTACTAAGCATAATGCCCTCCAGGTCCATACATGTTATTGAATACAGCTAGAATTCATTCCTTCTGTGGTTGAATGATATTCCATTGTAAATATATACCACATCTTTTAAATTCATTCATCTGTTAATGTGTGCTTCTGATGCTTTCATATCTTGGCTTTGAAAATAATGCTCCTGTGAATGTGGGGGTGGACATATCTTTTTGAATTAGTGTTTCTGTTTTCTTCAGATAAATACCAAGGAGTGGAATTGACAGAAATATGTTCAATTTTTAATATCTTGAGGAATTTCCATACTGTTTTCCATAGTGTTGTATCAATATATGTTCCCACCAACATTGTACTAGTATTCTCTTTTCCCTGTATCCTTGCTAACACTTGTTATATCTTGACTTTTTGATGATAGCCATTCTGAGATGTGTGACTTGATTGTTCATTCTGGTTTTGATTTGCATTTTCCTGACAGTTAGTAATGTTGAGCATGTTTTCATATGTGTGTTGGCCATCTGTAAGTGTTCTTTGGAAAAATAACTATTCAATTCCTGTGCCCATTTTTTAATATATTTGGATATGTGAGTTCTTATGTTTTAGATTATAAGCTCTTATCAGACATATTGTTTGCAAATGTATTCTTGATGAATCTGGCTAAAGGTTTATCAATTTTGTTTATCCCTTCAATAAACCACTTTTTAGTTTCACTGGTGTGTTACTTTTCTTGGGTCTCTATTTCATTTATTTCTGTTTTTCTCTTTATTATTTCCTTTCTTCTACTAACATTGGGCTTTGCTCTTCTTTTTCTAATTCTTTTAGAAGGAAAGTTTGGTTGTTTATTTGAATGCTTTCTTGTTTCTTGAGGTAGCCCTGTCTTGCTGTAAATTTTCCTCTTAGAATTGCTTTTGTTCTGTCTCATAGATTTTGGAAATTTGTGTCTATAATTTCATAATCTAAGATATTTTTAATTTCCTCTTTGATTTCTTTGTTCTTTTAAAGTAGAATGTTGTCTATTTCCCATGTGTTTTGTTTTTTCCAGTTTTCTACAGAACTTGGTTTCTAATTTCATACAATTTTTGTCTGAAAAGATGCTTGATATAATTTCAGATTTCTTAAATTTATTGAGATTTGTTTTGTGGCCTACCATGTAATCTGTCCTTGAGAATGGTTCACGTGTACTTGAAAAGAACATGTATTCTGCTGTTTTGGGATAGACTTTTACATAGATATCAAATAATTTCCTTTGAGGCCAGTATTTTTGTATGGACTTTCTATGTGGGTTATCTATCCACTGATGTAACTGGGATATTAAAATCCCCTACTATTATTGTATTACTGGTAATATCTTCCTTTATGTCTTTTAATATTTGCTTTATATATTTAGATGCTCCTCTGTTAGTTGTATATATGAGGGTTATGAATGTTTTATTTTCTTCTTGGATTGACTCCTATATCATAATATATGCCTTCTTTGAATTTTGCTGTAGATTTTGTTTTAAAGTTCATTTTGTTTGATACTAGTATTGCTATTTTAGCTTTCTTTTTGTTGCCATTTTGTATGGAGTCTCTTTTTTTATTTCTTTATTTCAGTCTGTGTGTGTTTATTTAGGTTTGAAGTGAGTCTCTTGTATGCAGCATATAGATGGGTCTTGATCTTTTTATCCATTCAGCCACCCTATGTCTTTTGACTAGAGCATTTAACCTATTTGCATTTAAAGTAATTATTTATAGATATATACTTTTACCATTTCATTATTTGTTTTCTGTTTTGTTTTTTTTTTTTTTTTAGTTCTTCTCTCTTCTTTTAGTCTTTTCCTTGTGGCTGGATTATTTTCTTTAGTGTTGTTTTTGGGTTCCTTTATCTTTGTTTTCCGAGCATCTAATCCAGGATTATGGTTTGTGCTCACTATGACATTTATATAAATCTCTCTATATCTATTTTAAACTAACAGTCATTTATGTTCAAGTGCATTCTAATAGCTATAGCTTTTTCTCTACTGCCACATATTTTATATTTCTAATGTCATAATTTACATTTTTGTGTGTATCTCCTAACTCTTTTATTATAGNTCCAGTACTTTGGCCACCTCATGCGAAGAGTTGACTCATTGGAAAAGACTCTGATGCTGGGAGGGATTGGGGGCAGGAGAAGAAGGGGACGACCGAGGATGAGATGGCTGGATGGCATCACTGACTCGATGGATGTGAGTCTGAGTGAACTCCGAGAGATGGTGATGAACAGGGAGGCCTGGCGTGCTGCGATTCATGGGGTCGCAAAGAGTCGGACACGACTGAGCGACTGAACTGAACTGATAGAAGCTTTTATGAGTTTTATCTTTTAATCTTTGTACTACCTTTTTAAAGTTGTTGTTTCAATGCCTTTTCTATATATTTGCCTTTACCAGTGATTATTTTTTCTTTCATACATTTTCTTATTTTTTGTTATATGACCTTTTCTTTTTCACTTACAGAAGATCCTTTAACAAATATATATATATTTTTTGTAAGCCCAGTTTAGTGGTGATAAACTCTTTGATTTTGCTTTTCCGGGAAATTATTTATCTCTCCATCAATTTTGAAATGACCAAGAATATTCTTGGTTGTAGTATTTTCTCTTTCATTACTTTAAATATATCAAGCCATACCCTTCTGGTCTGCAAAATTTTTGCTGAAAAATCAGCTGATGGCTTTATGCGAGTTTCCTTGAAAGAGATGGGAATACCAGACCACCTGACCTGCCTCTTGAGAAATCTGTATGCAGGTCAGGAAGCATCAGTTAGAACTGGACATGGAACAACAGACTGGTTCCATATAGGAAAAGGAGTACGTCAAGGTTGTATATTGTCACCCTGCTTCTTTAACTTATATGCAGAGAACATCATGAGAAACGCTGGGCTGGAAGAAGCACAAGCTGGAATCAAGATTGTGGGAGAATATCAATAACTTCAGATATGCAGATGATACCACCCTTATGGCAGAAAGTGAAGAAGAATTAAAGAGCCTATTGATGAAAGCGAAACAGAAGAGTGAAAAAGTTGGTTTAAAGCTCAACATTCAGAAAACTAAGATCATGGTATCTGATCCCATCACTTCATGGCAAATAGATGGGGAAATGGTGGAAACAGTGTCAGACTTCATACTTTTGGGCTCCAAAATCACTGCAGATGGTGACTGCAACCATGAAATTAAAAGGCGCTTGCTTCTTGGAAGAAAAGTTATGACCAACCTAGATGGCATATTAAAAAGCAGAGACATTACTTTGCCAACAAAGGTCCATCTAGTCAAGGCTATGGTTTTTCCAGTGGTCATGTATGGATATGAGAGTTGGACTGTGAAGAAAGCTGAGTGCTGAAGAATTGATGCTTTTGAACTGTGGTGTTGGAAAAGACTCTGAGAGTCCCTTGGACTACATGAAAATCCAACCACTTCATTCTAAAGGAGATCAGTCCTTGGTATTCTTTGGAAGGAATGATGCTAAAGCTGAAACTCCAGTACTTTGGCCACCTCATGCGAAGAGGTGACTCATTGGAAAAGACTCTGATGCTGGGAGGGATTGACAACAGAGGATGAGATGGCTGGATGGCATCACTGACTTGATGGACGTGAATGAGGGAACTCCGGGAGTTGGTGATGGACAGGGAGGCCTGGCATGCTGCGATTCATGGGGTTGCAAAGGTTGGTCATAACTTTTCTTCCAAGGAGTAAGCGTCTTTTAATTTCATAGCTTTCATGATTCCTTCTTGGTGTCTTTTTATTTCAGCTATTGTAGTCTTCAGCTCTGATTGATTCTTTTTTATTGGAATATAATTGTTCTGTGATGTTGTGTGGTTTTCTGCTGTACAATAAGTGAATCGGTTATGTGCTTACATGTATCCTGTCCCTTTTGAACCCCCCTTCCAGCTCTCACCCATCCCACTCCAAGCACCAAACTCAGCTTTCTGTGCTATATTTTACACATGGTCGTGTATACATGTCAGTCCCAATCTCCCAATTCGTCCCTCCTTCCTCTCCCTGCTGCTGCTGCTGCTGCTGCTAAGTCACTTCAGTCGTGTCCGACTCTGTGCGACCCCATAGACGGCAGCCCACCAGGCTCCCCCGTCCCTGGGACTCTCCAGGCAAGAACACTGGAGTGGGTTGCCATTTCCTTCTCCAATGCATGAAAGTGAGAAGTGAAAGTGAAGTCGCTCAGTTGTGTCCGACTCAGCGACCCCATGGACTGCAGCCCACCAGGCTCCTCTGTTCATGGGATTTTCCAGGCAAGAGTCCTGGAGTGGGGTGCCATTTCCTCTCCCTACTATGTCCAAATGTCTGTTCTCTATGTCTGTGTCTCAATTTCTGCCTTGGGAATAAGCTTATTTATACCATTTTCCTATATTCCACATATATTCTGTACTATATGATATTTCTTTTTTCTTTCTGAACTTACTTCAGTCTGTTTGACAGACTGTAGGTCCATCCATGTTTCTACAAAGTTCTTATCATGTTCCTTTATTCTTTTCCTGAGTTTGGTGAGTATTTTTATGACCATTGCTTTCAACTCTTTATCAGATACATTATCTGTTTCATTAGGGGTTTTTTTTTCCATGAATTTTTATCTTGATCATTTGTTTGAAGCATATTCTTCTGTCTTATTATTTTGTTTGACTTTCTCTGTTTGTCTTTATGACATTAGGTGTAATAAGCTACTTACCCAGCCTTAAAATTACATCATTATGTGGGAGTTGTAAGCCACAATGGTTTCCTGATGCAGGATCTCAGGACTGGGGTTCCCAATGTGGTGTTTGCTGCTGCTGCTGCTAAGTCGCTTCAATCGTGTCCGACTCTGTGCGACCCCATAGACGGTAGCCCACTGGGCTCCGCCATCCCTGGGATTCTCCAGGCAAGAACACTGGAGTGGGTTGCCATTTCCTTCTCCAATGCGTGAAAGTGAAAAGTGAAAGGGAAGCCGCTCAGTCGTGTCTGACTCCGCGACCCCATGGACTGCAGCCTACCAGGCTCCTCTGTCCATGGGAGTTTCCAGGCAAGAGTACTGGAGTGGGGTGCCATTGCCTTCTCTGAATGTGGTGCTTAAACAGCTCTTTTTCTTTATAAAGGACTCCCAAGCTCATGATGTCCACTCCCCCCATGATGTCCTCTTCTGGGTCACCTGCAGGGCATGTGAGTCCCGACTAGATTGCTTCTCTTCCCCAGCTACCCATCTCAGAGTGTTTTTTTTTTTTTTTCTTTTTCTTTATATTCTTCATTGTAGAAGAGTCATTCTGTATTCTTCAGGTTTTTCTCAGAGAGAATTGATCTACAAGTACTTATAACTTTGGTGTGTTCATGGGAAAAGGTGAGCTTAGAATTTTCCTACTCCACCATCTTTATCCTGTCTTCTACAAATCTTTATTTTAATATAGTTCACTTCTTTATATCTCCTTTTTACAGTTAAGGCCTTTTGAGTCCCTTTAAGGAAATCTTTGCCTATTCAAAGCATTGAAGATATTCTCTTATTTTCTAGATTCCTTATTCTGTCTTGCCTTTCTCATTTAGGGACATGATATGGAAGTGATTTTGTTAATAGAATAAGGTAGAGATGAAGAATTACTTTCTCCTTATATACATATATACATATATACAATTGAATCAGTATTATTTATTGATATTATTGTTCTTTCCCCACTGCTCTGTAGTGCTATCTTTCTCATGAATTATGTGCTATATTTGTGAATTACTTATAGCCTCTTTAATCTGTCCCAGTGGTTTAAATGTCTGTCCCTATGTCAATACCACACTGTCTTAATTACTTAAAAACTATGGCTTAATAAGTTAATTTTAGGGTATTTAGTAAAAGTTTATACAGTCAGCACTTTACAAAATGCTACTTTCTTTAATAAATTTCACTGTGATAACACTTTCATAAATGTATAACAGGTTTCTGAGTTATAATCTATTTCATAAAGCACTTTTAAAAATCAAAGTATAAGTGTATAATATTATGTACACTAAAAGTGTACAGTATAGTAATTAGCAATTTTTAAAGTTATGCTTCATTAATCATCATTATAAAATAATTGCTATATTCTCTGTTATTCTCATGTGGTATCCTTGTAGTTTATCTTAAGCATAACAGTTTGTAATTCTTAATTGCCCCCGTCTCCCTTCTCCCCACTAGTAACTACTAGTTTGTTCTATATACCTGTGAGTCTGCTTCTTTGTTGTTATATTCACTGTTTTGTTGTATTTTTTAGATCCCACATATAAATGATACCAATACAGTAAAAAAAAGATATGAGAAATGTTTATTTTTAACATTTACTACCCTAAGTTAATATAACACTACCTAAATACTATTAATATTGCTATTACTGCTACTATTACAATATCAGAATTAAATTGTTCTTTATGTACATTTTGATAGAAAAATAATGCAAGGAATTTAGCCAAGCACTAAATATGTCAATATATTTTTCATTCAAATAAGAGCTAAAAATATCTACTGCACACTAGTCCATCCAAATATTTTTCATTTGTACTTAATATATATTCTATGAAAGTACTAAAAATACATTAATAGTATGCAGGATTTATTTGTCAGTTTAATAGGTATATTATAGCAGCATTTCAAGTTTGTGACCAAAATCTCAACTAGCTATTTTTGTTTGCTGAAAATGTTGTAGAGAAAAAAAAAAATCATTATGTTTCTATTAGCTGTTTGAAAAAGTTCAGCCTTCCTTGTGCATGTTTCTCTGTATAACACTTGGTGGAATTGTAATGCTTTTACTGTCGCCTCTAAATATCATTACACCTTAGAGAATTTGCAGCATTATATAACACTGTGATTAAACAGAATCACACCCCTTTCATAGCAGACTCTGAGTTTTGCTGATGTAGAAAATGCAGAATCCTAAGATCTCCAGCTGTCTTACCTAAAGTTTACAGGAAGGAATAAAGATGAACCAACTCCTGGAAAAAAAAAAAAAAAATTAAGAAAAACCCCTCTTGCAGTACAAATCAGAGAGAATGGACATAAATAAATCATACTCCCCTAGTTTCACTTAAAGTCCTTTTTAACCAACAGTACTTTCTTTATTCTTGGCTTTTTGCCATGAAGGGATTCAGAACTTGAATGCAAATTGATTATTAAAAAGATAGAAACTTACATTGGAAATGAGCAAGGTAATTAAAAAAGAAAAGGAATATTTCTAATCCGTGAGATTTTCAGAAGAGTGAGCTAAACCAGATTTGTAGATCATATGGTTGTGGATCATATGGTGCTTACTTGGGAAAAAAATACACAGCAGAAAAGCTATTCTTTGTTTCAGGGATAAAAATGTTATGT
Source organism: Cephalophus harveyi (assembly GCA_006410635.1). Classification (NCBI taxonomy): domain Eukaryota; kingdom Metazoa; phylum Chordata; class Mammalia; order Artiodactyla; family Bovidae; genus Cephalophus; species Cephalophus harveyi. Next base: position 43,121 of record SJYT01023476.1, on the reverse strand, counting down.
TTTTCATAGCTGACATTTCTGTCACACTTGAGTTACTGAAGCAAACACCCATTTCTTCATTAATAATGAAAGGAGTTAGCTTCAGAGCTCAACTATTTAAGCAATACAACAGACATCCCTTACACAGGTCAATTACAATTTCTAATAATTAAAAACAAGGAGGAAAATATTCATAGTCTCACATGACGCTGTCTAATTTGGTAATTTTCACACATTTCAAAACTGAGACTTGAGGTTGAGTGCAAAGAGTACATAGCCCTGGCTGACACTTCCAGAGTTCCTGTGAATACAGCTGGAGAAGTCACTAACCTTTATCCTGGCACTGATACCCTGCTTCTAGAGAGCAAACTTGCCTTCTACCTACATCTCAGAAAACTCACCTGTCATTATTATGTCTTTGTTGTTTAATGTCTGGTCTTATTTCACTTTGGAGAATCAAAGAGTATTTGATGAATAATTATTTGCCTGCTATTTTTTAAAATTCCTTTTTCAAGTTTCTACTTTTACTTCCTAAGCTGGATATTTACTTACACGGTCCTTTGCTAATTATGTAGGTCATCAGCTGCTCTAACAAGGCAAACTGACAGGTCTGCTCCCTACTTTAGGCAAACTCTTCAAAAATATCCCTCAAGTACACAGAAGTACTGCAACTCAATTTTTCAATATTAAAGAGTATGGCACTATAGGAAAATGTCATCAACTAATATTTTTATTTAGAGTTGACTTTCATTATTTATTTTTATTTATTCCTGTGTGTGCATGTATGTATTCTGTTGCTCATAAAGAAGTCAACTTGTTCAGATATCGCTGGTATCCAGCACTGTGGAGGCAGGATAAGGTGTCATTAAGTCTGGATGTGCCTAAGTTTTACATTTTCAATTGGCCGGATTACCAAAACTGAGTTGAGAAGGCACCCTGGAATTTTTCTTATTCATTTGCAAGTATTGTTCTTGTTCTATGTATTTTATATCCTCCAGCCTGACCCTGCTGTTTTGAAAAGGTCAGTTTGACTTTTTGTGTATTAGATTTCTTTGATAATGTAGCTGTTTTGTACCTTTGGTCACTAGCGATCTATGGTTGCTGTTAATTATCTCAGAACTATGAGTTCACCAATGCAAAACAATTTTAAAATGTGTGTGTCCCATACTTATGTGAAACCTCCCACAAATTTATTTAACTTTAACTTTTTTTTTTCCCTATAATGGGAAAGCTTCTGATTTCCTTGTATTCATGATTTAAGAAAAACGTATCACAGCAAACTAAGATTTAAATAGGACTTCAAAGGAAGAGAAAGACAATTCACAGGAAGATGGAAAAGAGCAAATGTTTGGTAAACAAATGTTTGCTGGGCCATAAGGAACAATGGGGCACAGAGGAATTATAGCAAGTAGACAGTGCTCAGGTTTGTTGTTGTTCAGTTGCTGTCATGTCTGACTCTTTGTGACCCCATAGACTACAGCATACCAGATCTCCCTGGCCTCACTATCTCCCAGAGTTTGCCCAATTAATGCCCATTGAATAGGTGATGCCGCCAACCATCTGAAAAAGGGAAAGAGGCAGCAGAGGATGAGATGGTTGCTTAGGTTCTTCCCTGCCTATTACCCTTAGTCCATATTATATTGTTATCTATGCCCTTAGCTCCCTTCCTGAAAGAGGTCCTCTATGTAAATTCTTTTAGGCAGTTAGAAGGAGGGTCAAAGTTTCTTCCTGAGTCTTTCTTGGCCTTGACGGTTTTCAACTCAACATGATTTTCATGCCAAAGTGGCCCATTTGAAGACGCCAGCCCTGAACTTCATCACCAACTTCCTGTTTCAAGAGCGTAAGACTTATGCACACTTTCCGGCGAGAGGCATGCAAGATTCAAAAGTGGGCCCAAATGAGGCAAAAGCCCAGGCTCTTTTCTGTTGTGCTGGATGCCTCCACATGATTCAGCAGGAAGTAGGACACTCTCAGAATTGATTTGGCACTCTAGGCCATGGTTCTCAGTCTTGGCCTCATACTAGAATCATCTGTGTTGTGGGCTTCACATCAGATCGGTTAAATCCAAATTTTTTAGGGGAGGGCCTGGGTATATTTTAAAAGGTTGACAGATAAATACAACAATGTGCAGACAAGCTGAAAACCATGGCTCTAATCATATATAAGTCCCATTTCATTTTCCTCCTCCTTCACCATCAACTGGTGAGTTCTGTCTGTAGACTCAGGCCTGCCCATATGCCACACACAATAAAGACCAGAGCCTCAGTGCTTAGTGCGGTGACACAGGTACATTTACAGATAAGTTATCAGGTCAGTTCAGTTCAGTTCATTCACTTGGTTGTGTCCGACTATTTGCAACCCCATGGACTGCAGCATGCCAGGCCTCCCTGTCCAACACCAACTCCCGGAGTTTACTCAAAGTCATGTCCATTGAGTCAGTGATGCCATCCAACCATCTCATCCTCTGTCATCCCCTTTTCCTCCTGCCTTCAATCTTTCCCAGCATCAGGGTCTTTTCAAATGAGTCAGCTCTTTGCATCAGATGGCCAAAGTATTGGAGTTTCAGTTTCAACATCAGTCCTTCCAATGAACACTCAGGACTGATTTCTTTTAGGATAGACTGCTTGGATCTCCTTGCACTCCAAGAGACTCTCAAGAGTCTTCTCCAACACTACAGTTCAAAAGAATTAATTCTTCAGCACTCAGCTTTCTTTATAGTCCAACTCTCACATCCATATATGACTACTGGAAAAACCATAGCCTTGACTAGATGGACCTTTGTTGGCAAAGTAATGTCTTTGCTTTTTAATATGCTGTCTAGTTTGATCATAACTTTTCTTCCAAGGAGCAAGCACCTTTTAATTTCATGGCTGCAATCACCATCTTCAGTGATTTTGGAGCCCCCCAAAATAAAGTCAGCTGCTGTTTCCACCATTTCCCCATCTATTTGCCATGAAGTGATGGCATGAACCAGATACCATGATCTTAGTTTTCTGAATGTTGAGCTTTAAGCCAACTTTTTCACTCTCCTGTTTCACTTTCATCAAGAGGCTCTTTAGTTCTTCTTTACTTTCTGCCAGAAGGGTGGTGTCATCTGCATATCTAATGTTATTGATATTTCTCCTGGCAATCTTGATTCCAGCCCAGCGTTTCTCATGATGTACTCTGCATATAAGTTAAATAAGCAGGGCAACAATATGCAGCCTTGATGTTTTCCTTTTCCTATTTGGAACCAGTCTGTTGTTCCATGTCCAGTTCTAACTGTTGCTTCCTGACCTGCATACAGATTTCTCAAGAGGCAGGTCAGGTGGTCTGGTATTCCCATCTCTTTCAGAATTTTCCACAGTTTATTGTGATCCACATAGTCAAAGGCTTTGGCATAGTCAATAAAGCAGAAATAGATGTTTTTCTGGAACTCTCTTGCTTTTTCGATGATCCAGTGGATGTTGGCAATTTGATCTCTGGTTCCTCTGCCTTTTCTAAATCCAGCTTGAACATCTGGAAGTTCACAGTTCACGTATTGTTGAAGCCTGGCTTGGAGAATCTTGAACATTATTTTACTAATGTGTGAGATGAGTGCAATTGTGCAGTAGTTTGAGTGTTCTTTGGCATTGCTTTTCTTTGAGATCGGAATGAAACCTGACCTTTCCCAGTCCTATGAAGGACTGGTGAATGAATTCCTTCACCTCCACTAGCTTTGTTCATAGTGATGCTTCCTAAGACCCACTTAACTTCACATTCCAGGATGTCTGGCTCTATGTGAGTGATCATACCATCATGATTATCTCATCATAAAGCTCTTTTTTGTACAGTTCTTCTGTGTATTCTTGCCACTTCTTCTTAATATCTTCTTCTTCTATTAGGTCCATACCATTTCTGTCCTTTCTTGAGCCCATCTTTGCATGAAATGTTCCCTTGGTATCTTCAATTTTGTTGAAGAGATCTCTAGTCTTTCCCATTCTATTGTTTTCCTCGATTTCTTTGCACTGATCACTGAGGAAGGCTTTCTTATCTCTCCTTGCTATTCTTTGGAACTCGGCATTCAAATGTGTATATCTTTCCTTTTCCCTTTTGCTTTTCTCTTCTGTCTTTTTTTTTTTTTTTTAATGAGTGATAGGAAATCTGGCTCTTACTTGCTTAACCAGAATACTGTTTATTGGCTCTTTAGCTTTCTGGTATTTTAAATGTAGGTTTAATCAGGGCTCATATCATGTCACTTGGTCTTGTCTCTGGGCTTTACTTCTTTTACAGTGTCCTTGTCCAGTAAAAGAAATGTTCCATGTAGCCAAAATCCAACTCCTAGAATTGAAACTCTTGGGCTTTGATTGGTCTCACTTGAGTTCTCTCTCCACCCTGCAGCATCCACTGGAGACAAGCAGTTCTCTGCCTGGGGTTGGATTATCTTAGGCCAGAAGCTCTATTTCTGCAACCTAAAGGAAGAATCAACTTTAACCTCAGCAGGGAGCTAGGGATAGGGAGGAGAAATGGTTCTAAAAAAAAAAAAATAGAATACAATTGCCTTAAAAAGGAAAAGAATCACATCTAGCTGATCATCAGTGAGCACAGCATAGTCACATGAAGGCATTAAAAAATATATCCAGCTCCCCCTGCCCCACCAAGGGGTTCTGACTGAACCCTAGGTGTGTACCCAGCCTTGAATCGTACCATCTCCTTTTTATATTTTCTTGCCATTAACCAAATCCTTTCTAGAATTGACACCAAATAATAAAATTCAGCTTACTTGGCTGGAAATTAAATCACTGCTTAGATTTTGTTAACTCTTTCTGATGAAAAGCAAGGGAAAATTTAAAACTGTTGTTCTTAATGATCTTTTGATGATCATTAGCGACAAAAAGAGCTACCACATCAAGACATTCAGGTCCGTACATCTTCCATGTTTAGAAACTGATTTCTTATTATGAGGTGAAGTCGCTCAGTCGTGTCCGACTCTTTGCGACCCCGTGGACTGTAACCTACTAGGCTTCTCCGTCCGTGGGATTCTCCAGGCAAGAATACTGGAGTGGATTGCCATTTCCTTCTCCAGGGGATCTTCCCGACCCAGGGATCGAACCCGGGTCTCCCGCATTGGAGGCAGACACTTTAACCTCTGAGCCACCAGGGAAATCTGTTTAAATCCTATTAGCTTCTTTTTGAACCTCAAACTTCCTCTCTGTAAAATAGCAAAGTGAGACTGTATAATTCTAAAATCTCCTCCACTATAAAATTCTATAAATTCATCCTAACTTCATTCCATTTGGTCTGTTTTATTGTTTTTTTTTTTTTTTTTGAATAATTAAACCATATACTTAATGAGATTTCAGTGTCAAGGAGGGTGATTATATATCCTTGTTTTCCCAGAACTGTCTAGATTTTCATCTTTGTCTCCATGAAGCTGTTAATTGTGCCATGGTTATTGGAAGTTTTCTAGTTTATATGATAAATTATATGGTCACTTTAGAGAATTTGTTTTATGAAAAGCCATAGTATCTTGCTTATACCATTAATAATTAATATTGGGCAAGTTAGTTATGTGCCAGACCCTTTTGTGAGTGCTTTAAATATTTTAATTTACTTAGTCCTTATAAAAACCCTACTAGTCAAACACTACTATCAACTCTGTTTAATAGGTGAGAAGGATGAACTTCAGAAACATTAAGAAACTTGCCAAGGATCACAGAGCAAATAAGTGGTAAAACTCTATACTCTTCTGTCTCTCATTAATTAAAATAGCAAAAATAACACATGGAATTGATAGGTCAACACACTTATCAAAGTTTTGGAACTCAGATAATACCAACTATAACCAGAACTGAAAATAGGAAGATACCAATTATGAAAATCTTTGTAGGTAAAAGTCCTACAAGGAACAGTGCAAGAAAATTTGTTCCTTGCAATTTTCCACATATAATCTGTTTCCTGGGAAAACCATTTGTAATATTGTCTGAAAAAGTGAAAGTGTTAGTTGCTCAGTTGTGTCCAACTCCTTGCTAGTCCACCCCAGATCATACAGTCTTTGTGATAAAATTAGATTATATATGTATATATAGTGGTGGTCCCTAACTTTTTGGCACCAGGGACCAGTTTTGTGGAAGACAGTTCAGTTCAGTTCAGTCGCTCAGTCGTGTCCGATTCTTTGCGACCCCATGAATCGCAGCACACCAGGCCTCCCTGTCCATCACCATCTCTTGGAGTTCACTCAGACTCACGTCCATCGAGTCCGTGATGCCATCCAGCCATCTCATCCTCGGTTGTCCCCTTCTCCTCCTGCCCCCAATCCCTCCAAGTATCAGAGTTTTTTCCAATGAGTCAACTCTTCGCATGAGGTGGCCAAAGTACTGGAGTTTCCGCTTTAGCATCATTCCTTCCAAAGAAATCCCAGGGTTGATCTCCTTCAGAATGGACTGGTTGGATCTCCTTGCAGTCCAAGGGACTCTCAAGAGTCTTCTCCAACACCACAGTTCAAAAGCATCAATTCTTTGGCGCTCAGCCTTCTTCACATTCCAACTCTCACATCCATACATGTGGAAGACAGTTTTTCCACATTCCAGGGGCCAGGTGGGGAACAGGCTTGGGGGTGATAATCTCCGTTTCACCTGCCGCTCACTTCCTGCTGTGTGGCCAGGTTCATTCCTAACAGGCCATGGACCAGTGATCTGTGTCCCAGGGGTTAGGAACTCCTGATATACAGAATAAAATCATTTAATTTTTCACAAAACTATATTAGTATATATATGAATTATAGTAATTTCGGTACAAGATGTAGAATATATACAAAATATTGATACTTGTTTTCTCTTAGTTTTCCTCAAGTTAAAGTGTTAAAAATTATTAGAATTGTGCAGGAGCTTCCATGGTAGCTCTTGGTAAAGAATCCGCCTGCAATGCAGGAGATCCCAGTTCAATTCCTGGGTCAGGAAGATCCCCTGGAGAAATGATAGGCTACCCAGTCCAATATTCTTGGGCTTCCCTTGTGGCTCAGCTGGTTAAGAATCTGCCTGCAATATGGGAGACCTGGGTTTGATCCCTGGGTTGGGAAGATCCCCTGGAGAAGGGCAAGGCTATCGACTCCAGTATTCTGTCCTGGAAAATTCCATGAATCATACAGTCGATGGGGTTGCAAATCTGAATTGTGTACAGATAAGTGTCTCAGAAACATTCTAAACTTTTTTTTAACAGCACTGTCTGATTCTAATTATTGCTGGGGGATCCTGAATACAGATTTGTCACTTTGATTTTCTAGTGGATGGTCTCAGTTCCATTCAGTTGCTCAGTCATATCTGACTCTTTGCGACCCCATGAATCACATCACACCAGGCCTCCCTGTCCATCACCAACTCCCGGAGTTCACTCACTCACGTACATCAAGTCAGTGATGCCATCCAGCCATCTCATCCTCTGTTGTCCCCTTCTCCTCCTGCCCCCAATCCCTCCCAGCATCAGAGTCTTTCCCAATGAGTCAACTCTTCGCATGAGGTGGCCAAAGTACTGGAGTTTCAGCTTTAGCATCATTCCTTCTAGTGAAAACTCAGGACTGATCTCCTTTAGGATGGACTGGTTGGATCTCCTTGCAGTCCAAGGGACTCTCAAGAATCTTCTCCAACACCACAGTTCAAAAGCATCAATTCTTCAGTGCTCGGCTTTCTTCACAGTCCAACTCTCGCATCCATACATGACCACAGGAAAAACCATAGCCTTGACTAGATGGACCTTTGTTGGCAAAGTAATTATGGACTGGTTGGATCTCCTTGCAGTCCAAGGGACTCTCAAGAATCTTCTCCAGCACCACGGTTCAAAAGCATCAATTCTTCAGTGCTCGGCTTTCTTCACAGTCCAACTCTCACATCCATACATGACCACAGGAAAAACCATAGCCTTGACTAGATGGACCTTTGTTGGCAAAGTAATATCTCTGCTTTTTAATATGCTGTCTAGGTTGGTCATAACTTTCTGGTAGAAGGTCTAGTAGCTGTTATTTTTGATGAATATCACAGATGCATCTTAAGATCAAGATATTAAGAACATTAATGTCTGGGAAGCACAGTTTTAGACTATGAACAATTTTTTTTGTAGTGGATAGAATACAAAGTCTGAAAGAAACTTTGTTTTTAAGGATATTGGATTAAAAATTTAAATTGCACAATAAAAATCCATTGAAAGTGTTATAAAATAAATTTTTGCACTGGCAAATATCTACCTTTGTATTCTGTGAGGAGATTTATATTTAGGGGGACTGAGTTTACTAAAATAGTAAACTTGCAAATCAAGTACACAGTGAAATTATTGAATTCCCCAGAATGCATTAGTTCTTTTTTTGATAACTTGAATTTATTGGCATTCATCCTCATGGTGAGAAGTAGTGCCAATATATTTGCTTTGCTCTAATTTCTTATTTGAAAATGACTAGAACTATATTTATTTACCTACTTTTTCAGTTTTTCGAATATTAAATATGAAAATATACATTCACTTTAATTAAACTTGTTAGAAAACAACTTGGAGCATCTTTGTATATTTTAACAACACAAATTATTTTGTTATTGATGTGATTCTCTCAAACTGTAAATTTTGTCACTTTTGCCACAAAGTCACAAGTCTGTCACATTTCTCTGTGATTGACAGAGAGCCCTTGATTTAGGCCAGCTGTTGGAGTGCTGTGCACTTACTGCTGAAGCTTTCTGGAGGCCTTGGCTATCACGTTTTCATAGAATGTGAATTCCTTTTTGTGTGCGTACATATTGTACAGAGAACAGAAGAGCTCACAGCAGCCCCTAAACGGCATCTGTTCTTTATAGTGAGATGAAGAAGCTGCAGAAGGTTTGTGGAAACTTGCTGAAGCTTGTTGTCACTTAGCAGGAAGTGTTTAGAAGTTTGCAAAGAACAGAATTACAATTTGTCAAATGTTGCAAGCTTTGCAGTGAGCACACAATGTTTGATTTCACCGTTACTCTAAATAGGATTGCATTTTATGTACTTTCAGAATGACCAGCTTTTTTCTTTTTTGATAAAATGCGAAACATTTCAGCACAGGAATTCAACAGTCAGCCAGGTGTGACACAGTCTTCTTTTGCTTTTACTTTTTTTGTTGTGTTGGGGGATGGGGAGAGGTGGGAAGAGGGGGCAGTCAGGGGAGTGAGAGACTGACTCAGGGCAAGGTTGTAAAAGTTGCAGTCCCGGCACCTGCCTTCCTGCTGACTGGAAGGAAGACTGTGTGTGTGTGTGAGAAGTTACAAACTTTACTCTGTGTGTGTGTGTGTGTGTGTGTGTGTGTGTGTGAGAAGTTACAAACTTTACTTTCAGGCCTGCAAATAATTCTTGAAACAGCCAATGAAGTGCTGAGGTCAGTGTATTATCATGGGAATCTGAAGGACCTTTTCTGATTATTCTAAGAGTCTTAATTTCAAAACTTGGTTGAAAATTAATGTTGAGTTAAACTGGGCCTGCTCTGTTGTTTACCCATGGCAAACTGGCAAGGAAGAGAGCAAGATTTCTATAGGTCTCTGGCATACTTGTTCTAGAGCTAGTATAAATGACCATTTAGTGAGTTGTTTTGGAGGAACTTTATGCGCATCCCAAGAACTGATGAAGAAACTCATTAATTCCTCAGGAACATTGCTTCCCTTAATGAAAGGAAAACAGCCAATTGGCTCCTTAAAAGTAATCAGATGAAATGCAGATACTTCTAGGCTTTCATTTGCAATCACCATTTATAGAAGCCTCACTTTTCCCGTTAAATCTAACCAAAAACTCTTACAAGGTAATTTAATCGTAATATGAATCCTCTTTTCCTATAAAGATTTCACTCTGAGATCTCATATCCTGTTAAAAAGCTGAATTGTTCAATAAGTTTTATTCTGTATATATTTTTAAATAAGGTTTATCTGTGTTCTTTGGAAGAATGAATGAGCCATGTAATATATATCCTGTTCAAAAGAGAAACACAAAAGCTAAGTCGGATCCAGTAGATCATATAGTAAGACAAAAGTAAAGATCTTCTTAAAATATAACAAAATTTCTCTACAGAAATTTTATATAATTTCCCTGAATCCCCATAGGGACAGTTACCTCCCCAATCTCCCATCCATGATGACTTTTAAACTTTTTTTTCTTTTTTCACTCTTGTATTTACCCTGCTCAGTCCTGCTTTCCTTGAATCTGTTTTACCCTGAGCTCCAGATATGGTTTATACCATGTTTCCTGGGTGGCTCAAATGGTAAAGAATCTGCCCGCAATGTGGGAGACCTGGGTTTGATCCCTGGGTTGGGTAGATCCCCTGGAGAAGGGCATGGCAAGCCATTCCAGGATTCTTGCCTGGAGAATCCCATGGACAGAGGAGCCTGGTGGGCTACAGTCCATGGGTTTGCAAAGAATCAGACACGACTGAACGACTAACACACACACCAGACATAAGATCCCCACTTTGAGTGAACCTTGAGCAAGTATCGCTCAGTTTTGTATCCTTCTCTTTTCTTTGGAAAATCCTAACTCACCCTCCTAAGCACATATAGGCAGACACATGCAATTCTGGTAAATGGTATTGTTTAACTCAAGATGTCTGTTTTCTCAAATTAATATTAGATCTATGCTTCATTCCTGCAGATTTGCCCCTCTCTTTCCATTTTCACAGTTTCTTCCTGTTTCAGGATCTCAATCCTTCCAGCTGAGATTCCTAATTATCCTTCGCACATTTACTTACTCTTCACTTTCTCCACAGCTATCCTCTCTTGGATTTCTTTTATCATCACATGCTTGATGGATTCATTATTTTCAAGACACTACTTTAATCAAGTTACTCTATCACTTGAACACTTGCATCGGTTTTAAAATGAACCACAGGTGTAGCACCAGGGTCAGCTTCATGGGTGTGTGACCTGTGCAGTCACATATGACCTGCCCTGAAAAGGATCCTCTGTTTGATTACACACTCTGCTGTCACTGTCTTGAAATTCTTAGTAATTTTGAGCAAGGTGCACCACATTTTCCTTTTGTACTGGGCTCCACAAATTTTTTAGCCAGTCCTTCTTGGAGGCCTTCCTAAATTCACCTCACGTTAGGGAGGCTTCTGGCTATTCTCACTTTTTCTCATTCTCACACCGAAGTTTTGCTCATCCTGTTCTTTCTGACAGATACATAATAGGTGCATAATAAATGTTTGTTACATGAATGAAATATCATTTTGGAAATTTGCTTTTTTTTTAAGTCAATTGTTAGAATTTTCTCTTTTAGAATCTTCTCTGAAAAACATTTCAAAATTTGTTTCATTGACATGCTTTGTACATATTTTTGTCAGTTGTCCTACCCACATGTATTAGTTTATACTGGAGATAATTATAAACAGAGTTGGAAGTGCTTTGGGCTCCCTAGTTACGTCAAAGTTCTGTTCAGCAACTAAAGCTGAATTTCTTTGTCATTTAATAAGGAACATCCAGTGGTAACATTCTGTTATTATCTTAGAAAGTTTATTGCCTTTCCCTCATTGTTAAGAAGGCAAGACAATTTTAAATTCATCAGGCCATGTCAGAATAAACTGAGAATCTAAGGTTTGGTTAGAAAAACTTTATTCATCAGTACTCATAGGTGGATTGTTGTCAGATGACAAAATTTCACTAGAAGAAAAATATAAGTTACTATTATAAAGGCAGTTGAAAGTAATGACAAGGTGAGTTACGCTCCTCTGGTCATTTCCCCTACTTCTTGGCCATGGAATATGGGCATTTACAAGGTCCTGTCATGAAATGGCTGAGAACTACAGAGGGACATGTAATGAAAGCCTGAAGGAAGATGTTTTTGAAGCATATATTGAAGTAGATATTACTTTCACCCAACTTACCTTCTCAAGAAATATAATAATATTTGCCATTTACTGCCAACTACATTGGTCTTTATTTTTATTGCAAATTTGGAAAGCTCAGCAGTGGCCACAGGACTGGAAAACATCAGTTTTCATTCCAATCCCAAAGAAAAGCCATGCCAAAGAATGTTCAAACTACTGCACAATTGCACTCATCTCACACACTAGCAAAGTAAGGCTTAAAATTCTCCAAGCCAGGCTTCAACAGTGTGTAAACCGTGAAATTCTAGATGTTCAAGCTGGTTTAAAGAAGGCAGAGGAATCAGAGATCAAATTGCCAACATCCGATGGATCATTGAAAAAGCAAGAGAGTTCCAGAAAAATATCTACTTCTGCTTTATTGACTATATCAAAGCCTTTGACTGTGTGGATCACTACAAACTGCAGAAAATTCTTTAAAAGATGGTAATACCAAAACACATTTCCTGCCTCCTGGGAAATCTGTATGCAGGTTAGAACTGGACATGGAGCAACAGACTGGTTCCAAATGGGGAAAGGAGTAGGTCAAGGCTGTATATTGTCACCTTGCTTATTTAATTTATAAGCAGAGTACATCATGCAAAATGCTGGGCTGGATGAAACACGAGCTGGAATCAAGATTGCCAGGAAAATAACAATCACCTCAGATACGCAGATGACACCACACTTATGGCAGAAAGTGAAGAACTAAAGAGTCTCTTGATGAAAGTGAAAGAGGAGAGTGAAAAAGTTGGCTTAAAACTCAACATTTAGAAAACTAAGATCATGGCATTTGGTCCCATCACTTCATGGCAAATAGATGGGGAAACAATGGAAACAGCGAGCAACTTTATTTTACTGGGCTCCAAAATCACTGCAGATGGTGACTGTAGCCATGAAATTAAAACACGTTTGCTCTTTGGAAGAAAAATTATGAGCAACCTAGACAGCTTATTAAAAAGCAGAGACATTACTTTGCCAACAAAGGTCTGTCTAGTCAAAGCTATGGTTTTTCCAGTAGTTATGTATGGATATGAGAGTTGACTATAAAGAAAGCTGAGCACCAAAGAACTGATGCTTTTGAACTGTGATGTTGGAGAATACTCTTAAGAGTCTCTTGGAGTGCAAGGAGATCCAACCAGTCCATCCTCAAGGAAATCAGTACTGAAGGACTGATGTTGAATCTGAAATTGCAATACTTTGGCCCACCTGATGCAAAGAGCTGACTCATTTGAAAAGACCCTGATATCGGGAAAGATTGAAGGTGGGAGGAGAAGGGGAAGACGGAGGGTGAGGTGGTTGGATGGCACTACTGACGCCATGGACATGAGTTTGAGTAAGCTCAGGGAGTTGGTGATGGACAGCGAAGCCTGGCATGCTGCAGTCCATGGGGTCGCAAAGAGCTGGACACAACTGAGTGACTGAACTGAATTGACTAACTTTTTATTGTATTTCCTTTCTTATAGTATAATATATATATTTGAAACAAATTATGCAGTGTAGCATATATATATATTGATGAGTGAAGAAATTGACTATATCTTTGTAGCCCAGAGTCTGCCTGACTAGTACCTTAAAGGCCCCCCTCATATTTCTTTACAGTCCCAATACCCTCAGAGCTAATCTGTGTTCTGTTGCTAACATTATAAATTAATTTTGCCTGGTTTTGAACTATAGATATATGGAGTCATACCAAAAAAACATGCACACATATGATTATGTGTGTGTGTGTGTGTACAATATATATATATATTATATATATATATATTCATTCCTGTTTCGAGGGTCTATTACCAATATAACTACTGTGACTATTCTTGTATCAATATATATCTTTTATATCTTCAGTTAACAAATATACACATCTTGAGGTAGAACTGCTCGATAGTGGAGAACATTTTTATATTGCTTGTAAATATGTTCTATTTTCAGAAAACATTATTAATCAGTGCTTACACCACTTTGACACCCATCAACACTATATGAGAATGGTTTTTACCTTTTCACAAGTTATCACAAGATTTCAGAGAACTGCAACTACTGAAGTGAAATTCTGACACCAAACACAGCTATCTCTTGCCTCTACTTTGTCCCTTAATAGTTTCATTTCTGTTTGTCTTGACTTTCCAAATAAATTTTGAAATATTGAAGGGAATCAAAACAACTTGATCTTCTCTCAGTATTCTATAATTCTAGACTTTTAAGTTTGAACTTATTCAAATGTTGTAAATTTATTAAAATATTTGAGATAACCCATTGAAACTTTAAGAAAATTGTGCAAGCAAAGAAACTTTTCCTCTTGAGGTAAAGTGAAAATTTTAAAAACATTTCACATTTGCTAATGCATAAATACTATTTTGTATTTTATTATGGTATTCCTTGTTCTTGAATGAGCGTTGAAACCTTGCTCTTCTAAATTTTCATCTTTCAACTGAATGGCAAGGATACATTTCCTTAAAAACAATAATTATCAATTATCCTGACAACTATAGGTATTGCTGTCTTGTGCTATTATACAGTCCATATGTAGGAAGTTTCTTTGGAGTTTTCAGGTCACCTATGTGCTGTTAAAATAGCTCCATAATTCATTCTAAAGCTGATATATTAGGTTCCACATTATTGTCAAAAATGTTTCTGACTTTTGGACTGAACTATGTTAGAAGTCTTTGAAAAACACGTTGAAAGGAAAATGAGAAATTGTGCCTGGGCTTGCGTCATATCTATATAAACATTTTTTTAAGTTCTACTCTGACACATGCAATCTTGATTGAAGCCAATGCAAACTATTGCAAAGTTGTGGGAAACCTTTGCTTGGCCATAAATGAAACAAGCACATGGCATTTATATCAGGAAAGCAAAGAGTTTAAAACGTTTTGAGACCCAAGACTGGGCAAGGCTACAAGCTGAGAAGTTCTGTAATTCATGGTTCATTTCCTCTCAAGCATATGCATACTGACATTCTTTACAACTTCAGAGAACTTACCCATGCCTTTCCATGCAAGTAACACAAGGGGCAGACAAGGAGCCTTATGATTTGTACAAGCACAGCATTTTGAAAATCCCAAGATATCTTGTAAACATTTTTATCTTCACAGTAGGAGAACAACTGGAAGTTATAAATCAGGAGTGTAAACGCATTGCACTGTTACAAATATTTGAGAAATAGTAAAGGAAATATGGATTAATTACCTAGGATTCTGTTATCACATCCCACTCAAGTTACTGTTAACCATACCATTGCATTAGGGTGTAGATACCTGCTGTTTTAGAAAATTGACAGAGATACAAACCACCTTAAAATGTTAGATGTAATAGTGCAATAAAAATGAAGCCCTATTTTTATTCTGAATCAAATGTACAGAAACATAGCAGATCATCCAGTAGTACCGTAAACCTTCTTTTTTACAGTTCTGGAAGCAGAGATCCAAATAGATTGACTTAATCTTTATTTATTTATTCACAAACAAGTATTAAGTATTTGCTCTCACAATTCAATAAGGGAAAGGCTACCCCCTCCAGTATTCTGGCCTAGAGAATTCCGTGGACTGCCTGGTCCATGGGGTCGCAAAGAGTGGGACACGACTGAGCGACTTTCACATCACAATTCTATACTATAATAGCATTTAATATAATGATATCTGCATATAATAATAAACTTATTTGCATGGTGGTCCAGCCAAAGAGGAGAAATCTGTGGCTCTAGTGGTAAAGAACTAGACTGCCAATGCAGGAGACTTAAGAGGCTCAGGTTCAGTCCCTGAGTTGGGAAGATCCCCTGGAGAATGGCGTGGCAACCCACTCCAGTATTCTTGCATGGAAAATCCCATGGACAGAGAAGCCTGGTGGGCTATCGAGGAAACTGGTGGGCTACATGTCCATAGTGTCACAAAGAGTCAGACACAACTGAAGCGATTTGGCGCCTGTGCCAAAGAAATTATCTGGATTAGTCTCAGGGTTAAATGCTTTACTGTCCCTTTTAGAGTCATAACTCATGACTCCAAATTTCTTGTTATATTCTTTTTCTACTCTGCCATATAGCTTATACTTGTAGGTTAAAACATGTAAGTTGTATTCTATTGAGTTGGCCAAAAAGTTTATTTAAGTTTTTCCATAAGATGTTATGCAGAAACCCTAATGAACTTTCTGGCCAATCCAATATATTACTTGAAGGGATGTTCTTTATTAGAAAAAAACATGTCCTTAGAGGGGTACTAACTTAGTCTTACCATGCATTACTGAATTGGATTACTCTTCATTATAAACACCTCTTGAAGAATACTCTTAAAATTTCGTGTTTTCAATATCGCTTAGTAAATAATGGTCTACTAGTGTTAATATCATATGTACTGTAATTAATTCATAGTAGGCTAAAGGAGAATATGTCTACTCTTTTGTTGTTGCATTGTGTAAATATAGGTTTATTGAAATTGTGTGTGGCTTATATAACTCTGAAATGTATTTCAGTATGTCTTTTTCATATGAAAGAGATAAAGCTGTTAAATTCATTTTAACTTACAAAATCATGTATATCAGTTTACATCTTATTTTAAAACACTATGGACTCTTATTATTTTTGTTTATGGATTCCACTTTTTAAATGATCAAACAGAATTGCTTCAGCATATTTTTTCGATTGAAAAGGTGCTCATAAAATAAAAGTAAAAAATCATCTTTCTATTTAGTATAGCCCTCATTCCCAGATAAGTAGGAATGGCCCTATATTTTAGAAGGCTCCACTGATGATAAACACAAACACAGATGAACTTCATTAAGGAACGCAGGCATGTCAGCTTCTTCAGATTGGTAATAAAGTACTGGCACAGATACACAGAAGCCCCTAAACAGGTACTCTCAAAATGAGCGTAGTTCAAGCCCCAAGGAAATACTTTTCTACCTTTGTTGCCTTTGTTTTGAAAATAAAAATTAACTGTGTCCAAATGATATGAAGGGTTGTGGGTGCTATTACTGCCCACGAGGCAGATTATGAAAGAATTTGAGTGGGACTTCTTAAAGTAAGAAACAAATTTTACATAACAAAGTGTTATTTTCCAGTTGGGTCAAGCATTCATTTTCTTGCTTCTCTTTGTATTTCAATTTATGATTCTAGAGGGACCATGAATTTGCAAATGTAACAACTTTTCAATATTGAGTAACTATAGAAAAGATCAAAAGATCTCTGCAAGGAGATCAAACCATTCAATCCTAAAGGACATCAGTCCTGAATATTCATTGGAAGGACTGATGCTGAAGTTGAAGCACCTGATGTGAAGAACTGACTCATTGGAAATGAGCCTGATGCTGGGAAAGATTGAAGGCAGGAGGAGAAGGGGACGACTGAGGAGTAGATAGTTGGATGGCATCACCGACTTGATGGACATGAGTTTGAGCAAGCTCCAGGAGTTGGTGATGAACAAGGAAGCCTGACATGCTGCAGTCCATGGGTCACAAAGAGCTGGACACAACTGAGCAACTGAACTGAACTGAAGTGATGGAAAATATGAGAGAATAGATACACTGTATTAAGAGGTTTTAGGTTAATTTATACTTGTTGTTCAGTTGCCAAGTCATGTGTGACTCTTTGTGACTCCGTGGGCTACAGCACACCAGGCCTCCCTATCCTTTACCATCTCCTGGAGTCTGCCCAAGTTCATGTCCATTTAATCAGTGATGCTATCCAACCATCTCATCCTCTGTTGCCCTCTTCTCCTTCTGCTTTCAGTCTTTCCCAGCATCAGGGTCTTTTCCAATGAGTTGGCTCTTTGCATAAAGTTGGCTAAAGTATTGGGATTTCAGCATCAGTCCTTTCAATGAGTATTCAGGGTTGATTTTCTTTAAAATTGATTGGTTAGGTCTCATTGCTGTCCAAGGGGCTCTCAAGACTCTTCTCCAGCACTATAGTTCCAAAGCATCGATTCTTTGGCATTTTGCTTTCTTTATAGTTGAAATCTCACATTCTGACATGATTGCTGGAAAGACCATAGCCTTGACTATTAGGACCTTTGTCACCAAAGTGATGTCTTTTTTTAAATACACTGTATAGCTGTCTTATAGCTTTCTTTCTAAGAAGTAGTCATCTTCTGATTCCATGCAGTCACCATCTGCACTGATTTCAGAGCCCAATAAGAGGAAATCTCTCCCTGCTTCTGTCTTTTCCCCTTCTATGCTGTGTGGGTCTTATTTATCCTCTTGCCTTGAAATCCACAAATGTTACAGGGTATGTCTGCTTCTATTTAGAATTTAGCTTGCCAAAAAGGAAAAGGTCTAAACTATGCCAGATACCTGGAAGAAAACAAAAAATTTCAGTTACAAACATTAATTCTGGCATTTGAGTCACTTGGTGGTATTAACCTGGATATCTTTTCAGCATTGTTCCTGGAATGGACTGACCCTGAGACAAGAATTTGTTACATGGAATGTATGAAGGCAGAACAACCAGGAACCAGTAAGGAAGGAAAAGACACAGAAGGAGAAGAGTTAAAGTGGGATACAGTGTCAGGCAGGAAGAACCTCAGTGTGATTCCATGGTGGTGCTCTGGAGCTTAAAGCACACATGCCGTTGGTGTTGCTGTCAGCAATGGGGCTGGGTTCTTATACTGTGGCACCAAGCAGTCTTTGAGCAGGGTGGCAGAGGAGAGGGAATATAAATACCCAGGAACTTCTCTGTCTTTGCTGGGAAAGCAGCCCCAGTAACTTGAGGTCAGTTCTCCAAAGGTAATTGTAGAATTTGGGTGGATAACTGCCAGTGTCCGCTACCCCCAGTACTTTCTCTTATGCCCTTGTGAGAAAGTTTGAGTCTGCTCTCACTCACTGGAGCCTATCAAGTGTTCTGAGAAGGGTACTGTGAATAAACTGTTTAAGTCAAGAGTTGCATAAGCTAATATATCTAGGAACCATTTTGTCATGTGTCTGTCAGTATCCAGGGGAATGCATTTTGAGAAACACTTGTCTAGGATTTGTATGATTTATTTCTTATTTTTTCCTAAAACTATATGCTGTCTTTTAACTCTCTCAGTTTATGTTAGCCCCTTTATATGGAATATAATTTTTCATTAGAAAAAATGCTATAGGATGCTTTTCTGTCTCTTGTAATACACATCACCAGCAACAAAGGTTTGTGTTTTTTTGTTTTGTTTTGTTGGTGGCTATATATACATCACCTCCTTGCTTTCCTGCTTTCCCCACATTACCTACAAAGATAAGGCAGTATTTAGATTTCAAATACAATGTTTAGCACTACTACAAAGAACAAACAGAGATGGGTAACTAATATGCATATATTCAATTGACCTTATTAAATATCACTCAAGATTTTATACTGATTTTCCCCCCAAATTTTTATCTGGATATCTGGGCTAGGAAATTTTGAAGTTAATATCAACACTGAATATTTCCCAAGCCAAGAAGAAATAAAAATCAAACACAGTTCAGCTTCTTTTGTGGCCAATATGTGCTAAACCAAAGTGGTAATCTAATCCTGAAGAAGTTATCAGCAGTGAACACAGGAAAATGATGCCAAGGAGTTAAGTATATAGACAGATTTCTTACCCATTTTGAGAACTATCTATAATACAGGTTGACATAAGTAATTTAAGCACATATTAGCCTTAAGATATTACTGTTTAAAAGATCTGAAGTGTTTTTATTTATTCTAAATAGGAAAAATAATGATCAGAGTTCAAAAAGGCAAAGATTTCGCATGCTTAATTCAATGATAATGATTAGAGCATATATAAATAAAATTTTCAGGGAGAAAATTGAACCAAATCACTAAGGAGTAGTATTTTGCCTTCTATTTTTATTATGAGTTTATTGATATGAACTTCACTAGAACCTGATGCTTTTTACTAAAGTTGAAATGTCACATAATCTGTGGGGATTTGCCTGAGAAATGGGATGAGTAGTCAGTAATGGCCTAAGGAGCTGGAGTATCCCAAGGCCCACTGGGGAGTTCTGACCTGATGCACTCGTTAGGACCAGCCATCCCTCTGCTCAGCCATGGCAGGGGTTGATTTTTTGCATCTCTCCCTCCAAGGACCTCACTCACTCCATGCCTTCACTATCACTTAAGTTGCTGCTGCTACTGCTGCTAAGTCACTTCAGTCGTGTCCGACTCTGTGTGACCCCATAGATGGCAGCCCACCAGGCTCCCCCATCCCTGGGATTCTCCAGGCAAGAACACTGGAGTGGGTTGCCATTTCCTTCTCCAATGCATGACAGTGAAAAGTGAAAGTGAAGTTGCTCAGTCGTGTCTGACTCTTAGCAACCCCATGGACTACAGCCCACCAGGCTCCTCCATTCATGGGATTTTCCTGGCTCATGACCCCCAAATCTAAATCTCCAGTTCTAAACTCACTCACAGGTGCAAAACTACATATAGTTAAACTTGTCATTAGTTTTTTTTTTTTTTTTTTTTGCCTCAAGTCTCTCAAATTCAAGACATCCCAAACCAAACACATTAACTTCTCTGAATTGTATTTTTATATTAACTGTTTGGGTTAATTTCCTTATTACTTATAGTTGACCATGTTACAAACCTTTTTAAAAAATTTCTGATTCTCCTATCTTTCTCAAACCCCCTATCCAATCCATTGTGTATTAGTCGTTTTTACTTTCTAATCACCTTCTCTGTTTATACAACTCCCCTAGTCCAGGTTCCTAACTATTCTAGAATATTGTAAAAACCCTTCTGACTTGTCCTTCAAACCCAGTGTTTCTCCTCTCAGATTTATCTTTTTTTCAGTATTATCAAGGTTACTTTCCCAATACAAAGATGAGTTACATTATGTAACACCTTTGTTTAGAACAAACAAACCCATGAGTATACAGCAATTGCCTTTGGTATCTCCTCCCTGCTGATAGAATGAAATCATTATCTCTTCACAACTGTTTAACTTTTCTCACTTCTTATCCATCTTATATTTCTTATGCCGTACTAGAAATCTCTTGCTTTTTCCGAATATTTCCAAGTATTCCATACATTTTCACACCTTCATATTCTTACCACTACTTAAAGACAACTTCCACAGTCACTAGAAAAAAAGTGAGTTTAGCAAGGGGTATCATTTGCTCAATAATAAAATAATGCCCAACAATTATCGAGCTTTCCTGATATGCCAGATACTGTGGTAGCCCTGCCTGTGGATTATCTCTGAATTCTCACAACCTTCTGAGGCTCATTGCTTTTTCAAGGAGGGAAGGGAAGCTCCAAAAGAGTATGATACTTGTACAATGTCTTACTGGTAGTGAATAGCAGCACTGCTTCAACAAAGGTGAATAGAGATGGTTAAGTAAGGATGTGTCAAGTATCATAAGCAAGTCGCCTCGTAAGCACAATATCACAATCAGCAAATCTTCTTCCTTTCTCTGCTTTCTTCTCACAAGAGACACCTCTGATGCCAGCATCTATGACAGGATGGGTGCTAGCTCCAAGCTAACATTTGTCAAATACGAAGCAGTTAACTTGGAACTTGGAGGAGGGAAGGGACCATGAAGAAAGGCATTCAGCGTGGTGCTCAGGACAAGGTGCAGCTGTAGGAGTTTTGCAGACAAGTCTTGAAGCCTCACTTCATTCCTTATTCTGTGTAAGATTTGGGGCAAGTCATTTTACCAGAGCCTCAGACAGCGTAAGTTCTAAAATAGACCTGAAATACCTACTTTGGAAAGCCTACTTGAATATTCAATGGGGATAAAAACAAAACAAAACAAAAACTCAATGGCTAATTTCAGTCAGGGGTGGGCGCACAGTGGCTGTTCAGAATGAGATTTTGTTCTCCATTGCAGAGACTGGGATACCTAGTCTCAGACAGAGGAGGGGGAGGGTGTCCCAGGGAAGCCACTTACTTTTTAAGATGTTGGTAAAATCTTGTTTTTTTAATGAAAACTTCCCTGATCATTTCATCATCTCTGATCTGAAAACATTTTGCTTAAACCTTTAAATAGTGCTTGATTTATATTAAAGTGAGTAGGGTGTACATTTTGATCTTTTTCATCTTTGCGTCGTTAAAGCTCAGTAAATGCTTAAGAAATTTTCATCAAACTATAATAAATTATTCAACTTAAATCAGGAAGAATCTAAGAAGAATATACTTTCAGAATTGTGTGAGTTTTAGAAATAGGTGTGTGAATGGTAATGTTTATATTTAGACTAAGGGATAATATCAGATGATATTTTAGATTTACCCAAAGTCATCCTTTATTTCTGTGTTCTTACTGATGTAAAGTGAAGTTCACACTTTAGATTTGCCTTAAATGATTTCAACAAGCATTTAGTGTTTCATTTAGAATTTGTGATTCTTTCATCCATAAAACAAAAATAACAAGTCTTATCCTCTGTGTTCTCAAAGACATTTGTCAGACTCTTGTCAGAGATATGATTTCTGAAGGGAAAAAAAAAAGTTCTGTGTGCGCTTTGTTAGAATAACCCTCATCTGAAATGTCTTGTATTTTTAGGCATATGTTTGCATACAGCTGAGGAAGAAAAAGCCCAAGGAACTACCCAAACATATAAGAACAATAATCACAACTATAAAATAATATCTCCCACCATATACAACGCTCTATTTTGAATCACAAAAATACCAGAAGAAAAATAACTCATGTTTTCCGTAATACCTCAGATACATCACATCCTTCTACATCACTCTCAGTTGTAAGAACCAGATCTTTAGGTGAAATAGTCGGGTCAAGCCTTTTGCCGTGTTTAAATGACAATACTCTTCGTATTTGGACCACAATGTAAAATCTCCCTAGAGTATGACAATTGACATTCTTTAGCACAGGGAAGCCATTATCATCTGTCATGTGATTGCTCAGAGGATAATGAGAAACTTCGGACTTGTGGGCTGGAAAGAAATGACTTTATTCTTAGCAAAATAAATCTAAATAATACAAAAGCGGTGGGAGTGTTGCTAAATATTTCTGGAGACCCTTGAGGCACTTCGGGAAAAACATGAATCATGTTAGTAATGATTTTGCTTCTCTGTCTCCTAACTCTGACAATTTAAAAATATCATACAGGCGCGACCTGTGTTTTAAACTCTACCTGTACCTCCAGGAGGCTGTCCTCGGGGTTTTGCCTGCAGGGAGGTCACTAGGAGTCGATGCCAATCAGGCAGGATGCCTCAGAGGCTTCAGGTTACCTCCAGGACTCTCCCGGCACAGGCAGATTTTAGAACAGCAGAAACACTAGCAGTGTGTTGAAGCAAAACAAAATACGGTTGTTTATCATACTCTTTAAAAGGAGCCCAGGGTTTTTCTCAAAGTCCTTCACCCTCTGCTCCTGTCCAACAAATGCACTCAACTGAGCTAGCAGGCTATGTCTATTCGGAGATCATCACAGGGATCTCTGATGGGCTGAGTTTAAAGGGAGGGTTAAGTCTTCACCCTGAAGTTTTAACTTCTGTCAGATCTTTTAATGTAATCTTAACATCCATTCTGTTTAATAATCTTTTGTCCAATAGACATATATAAAGCATAAATATGTGCAATGAATTAGCTTTCTAATGGAAAGAATCCTTGCCAAGATTCTGCAGGGACCTGGTCAATGGAGATAATGTGGTGCATTAGAACAGTAGCTGGCAGTTCATTGTTCTGTGAATAGGCATAGATTTAGCATTGATGGGAGCCTTTGAATAGGATGGAACAAAGCAGTGAGTAGCCAACAGTCCTTTGTAGATGTGATTTTAGTTAGAATTTCATATCAGGTCAAGTAAATTTTTTTGTTAATACTAGAAAATTTGTACTCAGATTTCAAAAAATAGCATGCATTTCTTTGCATATGAACTTTTGACTAAACATTGTTGATTCCGTATATAAATAACATAAAAATAATTGGAAGCTCTATTTTTACCCTGTACACTAAGTTAATTTTTTTCTTGAGTGAAGGAAAAAGGTTTGCTTTGTGTTTCCCCTAAGACAGTGAAATCACTTGAGTTTACTGAAAAGGCCTTGACATTGAAGCTGCGAGTTGTGTTCTGGTCTTGCCTTTCTATTTGACTTTGGGCAATTTACTCACTTTCTCAAGTTTACAATTTCATCTTTTGTGTTTGAAGATTTGAGATCCCATGATCACAGAATTTCCTTTCAGCTCTAAAGTTTTATGAAAAAAGATCAAGATATGACCGTGTCTTTCACCATCCTAAGTTGGTCATGCAAGGCATCAAGCCTGTTTACATAATGCTGCCACTTACATTTATTAGTGATGGCAATCTTATGGTACTTAATTTTAATCAAGTTTTCAAAGTTATCTTAGTTAAGGTTTACCTGTGTTCTCTTGTTGGAATTCAGTAAACAATTTGTATTGTCCCTGTCTCCTAAATTATTATTCACTTTTCTTTTTTGCCTACACCTCATTTCAAGGTTAAAACTTGATTATCAACAGCACAAATGTCTTGGAATAGTTCCTAAAATAGTGAGGGACAGTCTGTACGGCTCCTTGAAGTTCTTTCTTCTGCCCGTTTTCTTTCGGCTTTCCCATGTCCTCATTTTTTCCCCTTTTCCTCTCCATATCGCAAAGACCAATCTTTTTTCTAATTACTAGACACTTTGAGAGTACTGCTTCACAGAACACACACCTTGGTACAGAAGTGTGCTATCGCTTGCCCTGAAGTTAATGTGTGGCAAGTGCTTGAAAGAATGCTGAGCTTGGTACAGTCACAGGGCGGGCAGACAATAAATGGAGATTACTTTCCCCTAACTCTAGATATTCTCTGCTGTATTGTTGTCAATCTCAATTTCACCGATCAAGGCTTTTCCCTAGATTTACCATAAAATTGTTTAGTCAGGCCTCAAGAGTGTAGTGGGTAGTTATAGCAGAGACACTTGATATCTGTAGTCTTTATCTGTCTCATTTTGTTTTGGCCACTTATCCTGTCTCAGGCATTGTTGAGATGACCAGTTCTGCTTTGGCCCTGACAGTTTGAATGCAGGAATCACTTGACTCCATTTCCTCTTACGATCACACTGAGGATTTCTCTTCCTGCCCTGGGGCTTCCTGGTTGATACTGAGCCATAAGATCCCAAAGGATCTGCTTGGCATTTACACAAGTACAGTCCAGGAGTTCAGATGAGAGGAGAGGAGGAATAGAGGCCTAGGGACTGGAAATGAACACTCTGCAGAACAAATCTTTTTGACAAATGCAAAACGACACTAGTAGATACAATTTTCCCCTTTCCTTGACCTATAGAAACTTTCCACTTCTAAGGAACAAGAAGGATCTTCCAATATTCAGCAATCATTGGCACTTTATACCAAATCCATAAAATGCCCACTTATTAGCTCATCTATTCTCTGCCTCATTCTCCTCTCACTCTTGAGTTTGCATTCTCTTATCAAGATTACCGAGAAAAATATCAATAACCTCAGATATGCAGATGACACCACCATTGTGGCAGAAAGTGAAGAGGAACTGAAAAGCCTCTTGATGAAAGTGAAAGAGGAGAGTGAAAAAGTTGGCTTAAGCTCAAAATTCAGAAAACAAAGATCATGGCATCTGGTCCCATCACTCCATGGGAAATAGATCGGGAAACAGTGGAAAGAGTGTCAGACTTTATTTTTTTTTCGGCTCCAAAATCACTGCAGATGGTGACTGCAGCCATGAAGTTAAAAGACGCTTACTCCTTGGAAGGAAAGTTATGACCAACCTAGACAGCATATTGAAAAACAGAGAGACATTACTTTGTTAACAAAGGTCCATCTAGTCAAGGCTATGGTTTTTCCAGTGGTCATGTATGGATGTGAGAGTTGGACTGTTAATAAAGCTGAGCACCAAAGAATTGATGCTTTTGAACTGTGGTGCTGGAGAAGACTCTTGAGTCCCTTGGACTGCAAGGAGATCCAACCAGTCCATTCTGAAGGAGATCAGCCCTGGGATTTCTTTGGAAGGAATGATGCTGAAGCTGAAACTCCAGTACTTTGGCTACCTCATGTGAAGAGTTGACTCATTGGGAAAAGACCCTGATGCTGTGAGAGATTGGGGGCAGGAGGAGAAGGGGACGACTGAGGATGAGATGGCTGGATGGCATCACTGACTCGATGGATGTGAATCTGAGTGAACTCCGGGAATTGGTGATGGACAGGGAGGCCTGGCGTGCTGCGATTCATGGGGTTGCAAAGAGTCGGACACGGCTGAGTGACTGAACTGAACTGAACTGATAAAGTAGAAGGACATGAGCTTCTGTTTCAGACTTTGTTTTCTGCAAGACTAAGACATTGGTCAATTTACACAATATTTATGAACATATAGCACCATTTGTGGTCTGATGAATTGTGACAGAGTGGATGTAGGATAGTGGAAGATTATGGAGGTCACTTGCATTAACTCGTTACGTATACCTCCTGTAGGTCCTGCCTGCCTTTCTTAAATGTCGTGCTCTATGGCAGAGTAGAAATGCATTGAGATAGAAAAAGCAGCACTTATCAGTTCATGAGCATTCTCTCTTTTCTGTTTTGCAGATGAAAGCGTTTCCCAAATGAGAAGGGCAAAAATATTGAAACCAAATCCGTTTCCCAGATTTGTTTTTTTAAAAAATAAGCTCATTTTAAAATGCTTTTTATATTATTTCAACAGAGGTAGGTAGTAGGAAGAGATTTTAGAAGTACAATATTGAGCTGTAAATTAATGTTGCAAGAGAATGTATATCTTTTTTCTCTGTATACTACAGTTTTAACCTCACATCTGCCATCCTCGTGGAAACAAACAGGTTTTTAGAAAAACAAGAAAGTAGATATTCACATACTCCACAAATACTTGAGTGTCTGCTCTGTGTGGGGTACTGGAAATTTAGCAGTACATAAAATAAGCCAGATTCCTGCTTTCATGGAGCTTATGTTCCACAGGAGTGAAATAGACAACAGTAAAAAAGTACACACAAATGTTAACAAGATAAAATTTAAAGGTGATAGTGCAGTGAGGATAAGAAACAGTGATGTGGAGTGAAAATGTTGAAGGGATCTGCCTAGATTACTGTTAAGAGGAGAGGCATCTTTATGGCGGTGATAAGAACACTGAAATTTTCCTAAAAGCTGGCTAGGCAATACCTAGAATAGAGATTTCCAAACCAAAAGAAAATCAAGTGAAAGATCTAAAATGGGTTATAAATTGCTATAGAAAAGGAAAAGAAAAAGCTTGTATGGCTTGAGATATAGTGAGAAATGAAGTAAGAGAGATTAGAAATTACCAGCATTTCATTTTAGGCCACATTTATGTATCTGAGCTTATTCTAAGTGCAGTCAAGCATTACAGATTTTGATATCATATAAAAGAACATATAATCCATTTCACTGGACTCTTGCAATAGTTGGATACTGATATTCAGTTCAGTTCAGTCGCTCAGTCATGTCCGACTCTTTGCGAGCCCATGAATCACAGCACGCCAGGCCTCCCTGTCCATCCCAGCTCTCGGAGTTCACTCAAACTCACGTCCATCGAGTCAGTGGTGCCATCCAGCCATCTCATCCTCGGTCGTCCCCTTCTCCTCCTGCCCCCAATCCCTCCCAGCATCACGGTCTTTTCCAATGAGTCAACTCTTCCCATGAGGTGGCCAGAGTATTGGTGTTTCAGCTTAAATATCAGTCCTTCCAATGAATACCCAGGACTGATCTGCTTTAGGATGGACTGGTTGGATCTCCTTGCAGTCCAAGGGACTTACAAGTGTCTACTCCAACACCACAGTTCAAAAGCATCAATTCTTCTGTGCTCAGCTTTCTTTATAGTCCAACTCTCATATCCATACACGACTACTGGAAAAGCATAGCCTTGACTAGATGGACCTTTGATGGCAATGTCTCTGCTTTTTAATATGCTATCAAGGTTGGTCATAACTTTCGTTCCAAGGAGTAAGCGTCTTTTAATTTCATGGCTGCAATCACCATCTACAGTGATTTTGGAGCCCCCTTCCCTCCCCACCCCCCACCCAAAAAAGTCTGACACTGTTTCCACTGTTTCCCCATCTATGTCCCATGAAGTGATGGGACCAGATGCCATGATCTTAGCTTTCTGAATTTTGAGCTTAAGCCAACTTTTTCACTCTCCTCTTTCACTTTCATCAAGAGGTTTTTTAGTTCCTCTTCACTTTCTGCTATAAGGGTGGTGTCATCTGTATATCTGAGGTTATTGGTATTTCTCCCAGCAATCTTGATTCCAGCTTGTGCTTCTTCCAGCCCAGTGTTTCTCATGATGTACTCTGCATAGAAGTTAAATAAGCAGGGTGACAATATACAGTCTTGACGTACTCCTTTTCCTATTTGGAACCAGTCTGTTGTTCCATGTCCAGTTCTAACTGTTGCTTCCTGACCTGCATACAGATTTCTCAAGAGGCAGGTCAGGTGGTCTGGTATTCCCGTCTCTTTCAGAATTTTCCACAGTTTATTGTGATCCATACAGTCAAAGGCTTTGGCATAGTCAAGAAAGCAGAAATAGATAATTTTCTGGAACTCTCTTGCTTTTTTGATGATCCACCAGATGTTGGCAATTTGATCTCTGGTTCCTCTGCCTTTTCTAAAACCAGCTTGAACATCTGGAAGCTCACAGTTCACGTATTGCTGAAGCCTGGCTTGGAGAATTTTGAGCATTGCTTTGCTAGCGTGTGAGATGAAACCAATTGTGGGGTAGTTTGAGCATTCTTTGGCATTGCCTTTCTTTGGGATTGGAATGAAAACTGACCTTTTTCAGTCCTGTGGCCACTGCTAAGTTTTCCAAATTTGCTGGCATATTGAGTGCAGCACTTTCACAGCATCATCCTTCAGGTTTTGAAATAGCTCAACTGGAATTCCATCACCTCCACTAGCTTTGTTCGTAGTGATGCTTTTTAAGGCCCACTTGACTTCACATTCCAGGATGTCTGGCTCTAGGTGAGTGATCACACCATTGTGATTATCTGGTTTGTGAAGCTCTTTTTTTTGTACAGTTCTTCTGTGTATTCTTTCCACCTCTTCTTAATATCTTCTGCTTCTGTTAGGTCCAGACCATTTCTGTCCTTTATCGAGCCCATCTTTGAATGAAATGTTCCCTTGGTATCTCTAATTTTCTTGAAGAGATCTCTAGTCTTTCCCATTCTGTTGTTTTCCTCTATTTCTTTGCATTGATTGCTGAGGACGTCTTTCTTATCTTTCCTTGCTGTTCTTTGGAACTCTGCATTCAAATGGGAATATCTTTCCTTTTCTCCTTTGCTTTTCGCCTCTCTTCTTTTCACAGCTATTTGTAAACCTCGTCAGACAGCCATGTTGCTCTTTTGCATTTCTTTTCCATGGGATGGTCTTGATCCTTGTCTCCCATACAATGTCACGAACCTCCTGTGACATAGGAGGTTCATCAGGCACTCTATCAGGCGGGGGGACCGAGGAACGAGGCAGCGGATCAGAGGCCTGGTGAGAGCAGGGCTGCCCAGGCTCCTGTGGGGACGATCACCCACCGCATCTTTGGACTGGCCTCCATCACTGCCGGCCTGCCCCGGCCGCCATTTTGGGAGGAAACGACGCTGATAGAATATAGTGATATCTTATTATTGTTTTAATTTCCTTATCTCTGAGGACATATAACATGAAGCATCTTTTCATATGTTTATTTGCAATTTTACATTTTCTTTAGTGAGGTGACTACTAAGGTCTTTGATCCATTTTTTAAATTGGATTGTTTGTATTCTTGTTGTTGAGTTTTAAGAGTTCTTTTTATATTTTGGTTAACAGTCATTCATCAGATGTGTCTTTTCCAAATATTTTCTCCAGCCTGTGGTTGGGAGAAAGACAGTGTCTTTCAGAAGGTAAAATTTTACTTTTTAATGCAGTCTAAATTATCAATTCTTCCTTTCAGAAGTTGTGCCTTTGATGTTGCATCTGTAAAGTGATAATCAAACCCAAGATCATCTGAATTTTCTCCTTGTCTTCTTCTAGAAGTTTGATAGTTTGGGGTTTTACAGTTAGATTTATGATGAGGAAGTTCAGTTGTTGTAACAGATTTTTCTCCATTGTATTGCTGTTGCTGTTTTGTCAAAATCACTTGACTTTATTTACAGGGATCGGTTTCTGGGCTTAATATTCTGTTCCAAAATTGATCTATTTGTTTGATATTTCACCAATACCACACTGTCTTTATTATTATAGTGTTATGGTAAGGGTAGAAGTAAGATAATATCTGTCTAGATAGTATTTTCAAAAGCAGAGACATTACTTTGCTGACTAAGGTCCATCTAGTCAAGGCTATGGTTTTTCCTGTGGTCATGTATGGATGTGAGAGTTGGACTGTGAAGAAAGCTGAGCTCCAAAAAATTGATGCTTTTGAACTGTGGTGTTGAAGAAGACTCTTGCAAGTGCCTTGGACTGCAAGGAGATCCAACCAGTCCATTCTGAAGGAGATCAACCCTGGGATTTCTTTGGAAGGACTGATGCTAAAGCTGAAACTCCAGTATTTTGGCCACCTCATGAGAAGTGTTGACTCACTGGAAAAGACTCTGATGCTGGGAGGGATTGGGGGCAGGAGGAGAAGGGGACAACCAAGGATGAGAAGGCTGGATGGCATCACAGACTCGATGGACGTGAGTCTGAGTGAACTCCAGGAGATGGTGATGGACAGGGAGGCCTGGCGTGCTGCGATTCATGGGGTCACAAAGAGTTGGACACAACTGAGCGACTGAATTGAACTGAACTGAACTGAATTGTTTTTCTCCTTCTAAAATGGATTGGCTATTTTGGGTATTTTGCCTCTCCATATAAACTTTAGAATAAGATTGCTCATGTCTTTAGAATAACTTGCTAGGATTTTACTTGGGATTGCATTGACTCTATAGAAAAAATTTGGAAGAATTGACATCTTAACAGTATTTAGTCTTCCTATAAATGAATGTGGAATATATATCCATTTATTTAGTTATTCTTTTATTTAATTTATCAGTGTTTGGTAGTTTTCTTCATGTAACATATATATCTTGTACATATTAGATTTATACCAAAGTATTCATTTTTGGGCATGCTCGTATAAATGATATTATGTTTTAAATTTCCAATTCTACTTTTAGAATGCTGATATATAGAAAAACAATTGACTTTTATATATTAACCTTGAATCTTGCAATCTTGCATTCTCTTATTAGTTTCAGGAGTATTTTCAATTCTTTCTGATTATCTCCACAGAGAGTCATTTAATCTGTGAACAAAGATAGTTTTATATGTCTTCCTCTCCATTCTGTCTGTCTATAATTTCATTTTCTTGTCTTATTCCATTAGCTAGAGTAATGAGGGGGGCATCCTTACCTTGAACCTGATCTTAGTGATTTCTTAACCAATACAAAATTATGTTACTCTGAGTTTCTTAAATTTTGATTTCTGAAATTTTTATATTGCTTAAGCAAGTTGAGTTAGAGCTTCCTATTGCTTGCAGCTAGATGGTAAACTGAGAAAGTCTATGCTTTACCCCTCCCCTATGGGGGGAAAAATGCCTTACAAACTAGAAATGGAGTGCAAGCAAGGTGAAAATATAATTCCATATTGCACTACATTAAAAGTAACTTATGGGGCAGTAAACCCAAGAAATGTTTTAGATATTTCTGTAAAATTATATAAATTAGGTAAGTAATAAGTAAATGTTGCTCAGTCGTGTCTGACTCTTTGCGACCTCATGGACTGTAGCCTACCGGGTTCTTCCATCCATGGGATTTTCCAGGCAAGAATACTAGAGTGGGTTGCCATTTCCTTCTCCAGGAGATCTTTCCAACCCAGGGATCGAACCCAGGTCTCTTGCTTTGTAGGCAGACACTTTACCGTCTGAGCCACCAGGGTATATCTATTGCCTCCATCTAAATGCAGTTTACCTTCGCTGACATCCAATGAACGCTGTGTAAACTTTGCCTATTCTGTTTATGTTCTTACTTATAGTTGTATATGAGTTTGTCTTATGTGTCCAGCTTATAATCTTTAAAGTCCATATTTTTACTGCTTGTAGAAGTATGTACTTTTATACCAGTAGGAACAGAGAAAGCCTTTTTCAAATAAATGAATAAATTGTATACAGGGTTTTAGTATGTCAAAAGAAGGCAAGGTCATTGAAAAGAGGCTTACCCTACTTCATAAATAGAGTCAAGATAACTAGAAAAGGCTTCAAAGGAAAATTTGAGCTGTAGCTTGAAAGATTTAGTGAAGTTTAAATAAGTAAATATACCAAAATTTGAAACAGAGACATTAAGTTATGTGGAAAGTGATATTTTATATTATAGAAATGTTAATCTTGAGGGAAGATGAATAGGCAAAAGGAATTTTTAGAAAAAAATAAAGAATTGTGTAGCTGTAATGACAGGTAGAGATAAAACTTGATAAGTAGTTTGGAATCAAATTGGGAGGATCGTGAATGCTAGAGTTTACCATTGCCCTCTAAGAATTAAAGAGGAACTAAATTTGAAACAGAGACATTGTTATATGAAAGTGACATATTTTAGAAATATTAATTGAAAATTCCTCCTTCCTTGTCCCTTGTCACATGAATATAAGCTTTTCAACTTCATTTATGACTGTCTATCCTTCTAGTTGAATGCTCCAAGCCATATGATGGCTTAGGAAAACAATTTTGACCTTAGTATTTTCTGAATGTATGGTATTGCTGATGACTATACATGGTTATAGGATTCAATACAACAGAATTCAAAAACTATATTCTTTATGACCATGCTTCTTCTCTTTGCCTGTGTCTTTCTTTCTGCAGCCCCCTCCTCACTCCAGGCTACTTCTTCAGTGTCCTTACTAGATGAGAGGGAGGGTGTTCTCTTCTGCAGTTTGAATAGAGTTAGTATCTGTGTCTGTAGAAGAGATCGAATGTTAATGGAGTGCTAAAGGAAGAGAGGGGGGTTCCCAGGTGGTGCTAGTAGTAAAGAACTCACCTCAATGCAGGAGATGTAAGAGATGTGGGTTCAATCCCTGGGTCAGGAAGATCCCCTGGAGGAGGGCATGGCAACCCACTCCCGTATTCTTGCCTGGAGAATCCCTTGGACAGAGGAGCCTGGTGGGCCATGGTCCATAGGGTCTCAAAGAGTCAGATATGACTGAAGCAACGTCACACTAAAGGAAAAGAGAAAACTAAAATGAGCAGCAATATTACAGAAGATGCGTGCCATGAGCATTTTGAAAAACTGCTACCAAGTTTAATATGGAATTTTGGAAAAAATCAGGACAGTAGAGAAAGTGTTTCAAATATTGACTTTTCCACAGTGTAGGTCTTAAGTGATATTAAATTATGTTCCAGTGATGGTTGGTAGGCTAAGCAGTGTAGTCTGGTCACAAGCCCAAGAATACCTAGGCATAGTCCCAAGAGAAGTTTGTAATCAAATGCAGCTTGCAGAGAGAGTTTCAAATCTTACATGATTTTCATAATGAATGTTTTGGATTTCCACAGTATGTTTTTCTATGCTCATTTTCATTTAGATGGAGGGGGGAGATTTCAAGAATCTATGCCTTATTTTTTTATTTCAATTCCTTAAGGTACCCAGAATTTCCTTGCCAGAAGGATCCATGTAAAAATTAGAATCCATCTTGAAATTCAACTGAAGACTGCATCCCTAAATTGTTTCAAAAAATTGAAAGCTGAGCATATTGTAATCCTCAGAGCTGTCCCTAGACAGACAATATTGCAGAAGTTTTTGCCCATGTGTCTTTGTTTTGCAAATGAATATGCAACATTACATTAGAGCAACAAAAAAAATTAATCTTGGAATTGAAGAATCTAACAAATGCTGAATTGAAAAACAAGTTGGTTAACCTTAGATAAAAAGAAAAGAAGTGTCAAGTAAATTTATTTATTAATGTCTCAAATTTTATAATGATTTTCCCATTGAAGGTCAAGGGAAAGGGGGAAGGACTAGAAATTGCATATAGTATTAAATGCTGTTTTAAATGAATATTTATTGTTGTTACTGTAAATACCATATTAAAAAGCTAAATTATTCAAATATTACTTAGAAATGTATTCTTATAAAAGGCGCCAGGCACATAGCCAATATCATTGTAAAACAAAGAGGCAACAACAACAAAAAATAAATTAGTACCATTTTCAGAAACCACTGTTTAGAATACCTCTTCTGACTCAAATTGTTAGAATTCTGGTATAAAAACTGATGGAATTAGTCTTTGCATTCTCATGCAGATATTGCAATGAAAATAACTGCTTGTTTGATGTGGTATAATGGATAATCTGTAGAAAAGTTTGTCTATTTTAGTCTCTCTCAAACTTGCATTTTTAACCGCTTCTAGTGTGCTTCCTGAAAAATTGAAATACATTGGACATCCTGATTTAAATGATAAAAAGTCATAACTTTGTTTTCTACAAAGCTGAATACTAACAGTGTCTGCAAAGAGACTTGAAAAATCAAGATAAAGCATTTATTCACTTCAAAATTTAGTTTGGAATATTCTAACTAAACATTTTCTCTATGAGGGACTTTATTTCAGGTAGTTTGATAAAGAGATCTTTTAATAAAGAAGTTATATCTAATTGAAGACAGCTGAGAAATCTGTATGCAGGTCAAGAAGCAAAAGTTATAACTGTACATGGAACAAGAAACTGGTTCCAAATAGGGAAAGGGGTACATCAAGGCTGTATATTGTCACCTTGCTTATTTAACTTATATGCAGAGTATATCATGTGAAATGCTGGGCTGGATGAAGCACAAGCTGGAATCAAGATTTCTGGGACAAATATCAATAACCTCAGATATGCTGATGACACCACCCCTATGACAGAAAGCGAAGAAGAACTAAAGAGCCTCTTAATGAAAGTGAAAGAGTTGGCTTAAAACTTAACATTCAGGAAACTAAGATCATGGCATCTGGTCCCATCACTTCATGGCAAATAGATGGGGAAACAATGGAAACAGTGAGAGACTTTATATTCTTGGCCTCCAGATTAACTGCAAATGGTGACTTCAGTCATGAAATTGAAATACACTTGCTCCTTGGACGAAAAGCCATGACCAACCTAAACAGCATATTTAAAAGCAGAGACATTACTTCACCATCAAAGGTCCATCTAGTCAAGGCTATGGTTTTTCCTGTAGTCATGTATGGATGTGAGAGTTGGACCATAGAGAAAGCTGAGCACCAAAGAATTGATGCATTTGAACTGTAGTGTTGGAGAAGACTCTTGAGAGTCACTTGGATTGCAGGGAGATCCAACCAGTCCCTCCTAAAGGAAATCAGTCCTGAATATTCATTGGAAGGACTGATGCTAAAGCTGAAACTCCAATACTTTGGCCACCTGATGCGAAGAACTGATTCATTGGAAAAGATCCTGATGATCAGAAAGATTGAAGGTGGGAGGAGAAGGGGATGACAGAAGATAAGATGGTTGGATGGCATCACTGACTCAATGGACATGAGTTTGAGTAAGCTCTGGGAATTCATGATGGACAGGGAGGCCTGGCATGCTGCAGTCCATGGGTCACGAAGAATCAGACCTGACTGAGTGACTGAACTGAATTGATCAGTTGATAGCTTCACTTTCAGAGTCTTGGCAAAGAAAACCATCTTATTCTACTCAGTGGTATCAGAGAACTGATGGCAGAAATGGTTGGATTAAGAATTGATCTCCATCCTCTGCACATTCTGTAAATGAGTTCAGTTGGTTGTAAAGTATGTTTCTGACCTCTCCCTTTTCTTACCCCGCCCTCTCCCCCCCAATCATTTCTCTCATTGCCGTATCCCTTTTAGTATGACTACCTCTGGTAATGATATTTGGGACTATGAGGTATGCTGTTGAAATTTTTTCTTGTTTAATAGGGGCTTTATTCTATAATTTATTCAACTTTCCAGTGTGATTTCACTCTACACCTTAACCCATTAAAGTGATAAATTGGCACACAGACAGGTTCAGTGTTTCAGTCCCAGAATTCGTGACCAATTATAAACACATAATTTTGTTCTCTCACTTTTTAATATGGCCCTTTTCCCATGGTACTTCAATCAAATGGCATAAAATGTTTTGTTGGGAGTCTTTTCAGCAGAGGGCCTCAGATTCAGCTCTACCTGCTGTCCAGCATGGCCGCTCTTTTCATGTCATTCCCAAGACTCTTTGAGGCAAAAGAGCATCAGTTGTGACCTTGATAACAGAGCCTGCTCTGAGTTTGAGGCTGATCCTCCCAGGCCTGAGAAAGCTTCCTTGTCACAGACCTGGACTTTGCTGGGATCCTTTGTCTTTTTAGCAATGGACAGGGAGGCCTGACATGCTGCTGTTCATGGGGTCGCAAAGAGTCGGACACGACAGAGTGACTGAACTGAACTGAACTTCTGAGTCATTGGGCTCTGAGTTGGAGTTGGTTGAGAAATTTAAAGAAGATAACTGTCAGGTCATATATTTTAAGAGATAATACTTATATGTGTGATGGCTACACAAATATGATTAAGAATTCCTTAGCTCAGAATCATGTATACCGTATTACTTGTTATAGCATTTAATGTGAATATGTTTAGTAAAACTTTTTGTATTTATTTAAAATGGAGGTATTAAATGGCTTTAGAATATTTTCCTTTCTATCAATTTTGTTGAACATCTTGGAAATAAATTCATACTCAACCGAATGAATCCAAGATGTATTATTTAATTCCTATGGTAAGTACTACTTTGCGCTTCACTTAAAATTATATATAAATAATTATTAATTTTTAGGAGTTTTGACTTCGTTATACTTGAGAAGTTACTCTTTATGTGAAGGACATTTGAAAATAAAAATAGCTATCGACAGTGCTAGTTCTTAGCTCTGCTTATTTTTCTTTCTCAGTTCACTAATAAGCTAGAGACTTGGGTGAATTGCCTTTAGGGACAGAACTGGGGATCTCAATCTATCCCCTTAAGAATCTGCAAATGATTTCTATTAATAGATTCTAAAAATTAGTCAATTGTGTATGGCGTTCTCATCTTTGTAACTTACTTAAATTCCTACGGAACGTTTGGAGAGAAGCACGAATCTCTCTTGGTCTGTAAGCACTCTATTGACCAACATTTTCTACTTTCTTTATCTTGCAAATTATTTGGCAGCTAGTACTCTGATTTCTTTTTAAGACCTTTCTCCTTTGGAGTAGGAAGTTTTCCAGAAATACTGCAGTAAATGATAATTCCCTTTATTTATGTAGGCTTACTTTCATTGACTTCTCTTTAATTTTTCAACTACAATTGGAATTTCAATTTCAATTTTTTAATTTCAATTTTTATCTTTTTCTTTTCTTATATTAGCAGGCAAACAAGGATTACCATGTTAGCATCTGATATGAAGTACAGAAATCATAACAAAACAATTAGAAAAGGAGAGAGGGGAAGCATCAGTTCAGTTCATTCGCTCAGTCATGTCCGACTCTTTGCGACCCCATGAATCGCAGCACGCTAGGCTTCCCTGTCCATCACCATCTCTCGGAGTTCACTCAGACTCACGTCCATCGAGTCCGTGATGCCATCCAGCCATCTCATCCTCTGTTGTCCTCTTCTCTTGCCCCCAATCCCTCCCAGCATCAGAGTCTTTTCCAACAAGTCAACTCTTCACATGAGGTGGCCAAAGTACTGGAGTTTCAGCTTTAGCATTATTCCTTCCAAAGAAATCCCAGGGTTGATCTCCTTCAGAATGGACTGGTTGGATCTCCTTGCAGTCCAAGGGACTCTCAAGAGTCTTCTCCAACACC
>SJYT01023464.1:0-23224 GCA_006410635.1 Cephalophus harveyi | reverse complement strand
GGAGAAGAAGGGGACGACCGAGGATGAGATGGCTGGATGGCATCACGGACTCGGACGTGAGTCTGAGTGAACTCCGGGAGATGGCGATGAACAGGGAAGCCTGGCGTGCCACGATTCATGGGATCGCAAAGAGTTGGACACGACTGAGCGACTGAACTGAACTGAAGGGGAAGGTTCATAGCAATAAAGGTTTACCTCAAGAAAAAAGAAAAAAGTAAACTAAATAACCTAACTCTACATCTAAAGCAACTAGAAAAGGAAGAAAAAAGAACCCCAGGGTTAGTAGAAGGAAAGAAATCTTAAAAATTAGGGCAGAAATAAATGCAAAAGAAACAAAAGAGACCATAGCAAAAGTCATCAAAGACAAAACCTGGTTCTTTGAGAAGATAAACGAAATTGATAAACCATTAGCCAGACTCATCAAGAAACAAAGGAAGAAAAATCAAATCAACAAAATCAGAAATGAAAATGGTAAGATCACAACAGACAATACAGAAATACAAAGGCTCATAAGAGAATTTTTATATTCTATATTTGCATAAGACCATTTAATCAAATAAAATGGACAACTTGGAAGAAATGGACAAATTCTTAGAAAAGTACAATTTTCCAAAACTGAACCAAGAAGAAATAGAAAATCTCAACAGACCCATCACAAACATAAAAATTGTAATCAGAAATCTTCCAACAAACAAAAGCCCAGGACCAGACGGATTCACAGCTGAATTCTACCAAAAATTTAGAGAAGAGCCAATGCCTATCCTACTCAAACTCTTCCAGAAAATTGCTGAGGAAGGTAAACTTTCAAACTCATTCTATGAGGCCACCATCACCCTAATACCAAAACCTGACAAAGATGCCACAAAAAAAGAAAACTACAGGCCAATATCACTGATGAACATAGATGCAAAAATCCTTAACAAAATTCTAGCAAACAGAATCCAACAACATATTAAAAAGATCATACATCATGACCAAGTGGGCTTTATACCAGTGATGCAAGGATTCTTCAGTATCCACAAATCAATCAATGTAATACACCACATTAACAAATTGAAAGATAAAAACCACATGATTATCTCAATAGATGCAAAGAAAGCCTTTGACAAAAGTCAACATCCATTTATGATAAAAACCCTCCAGAAAGCAGGCATAGAAGGAACATACCTCAACATAATAAAAGCTATATATATGACAAACCCACAGCAAACATTATCCTCAATGGTGAAAAATTGAAGGCATTTCCCCTAAAGTCAGGAACAAGACAAGGGTGCCCACTCTCACCACTACTATTCAACATAGTTTTGGAAGTTTTGGCCACAGCCATCAATGCAGAAAAAGAAATGAAAGGAATCCAGACTGGAAAAGAAGAAGTAAAACTCTCACTGTTTCCAGATGACATGATCCTCTATACAGAAAACCCTAAAGACTCCACCAGAAAAGTACTAGAGCTAATCAATGAATATACTAAAGTTGCAGGATATAAAATCAACACACAGAAATCCCTTGCATTCCTATACACTAATAATGAGAATATAGAAAGAGAAATTAAGGAAACAATTCCATTCACCATTGCAATGAAAAGAATAAAATACTTAGGAATATATCTACTTAAAGAAACTAAAGACCATATAGTTTATAGAAGACTATAAAACACTGGTGAAAGAAATCAAAGATGACACAAATAGATGGTGAAATATGCCATGTTCATGGATCAGAAGAATCAATATAGTGAAAAAGAGTTTACTACCCAAAGCAACTTATAGATTCAATGCAATCCCTATCAAGCTACCAATGGCATTTTTCAGAGAACTGGAACAAATAACTTCACAATTTGTATGGAAGTACAAAAAACTTCGAATAGCCAAAGCAATCTTGAGAAAGAAGAATGGAACTGGAGGAATCAACCTGCCTGATTTCAGTCTCTACTACAAAGCCACAGTCATCAAGACAGTATGGTACTGGCACAAAGACAGAAATATAGATCAATGGAACAAAATAGAAAGCCCAGAGATAAATCCATGCACCTATGGATACCTTATCTTTGACAAAGGAGTCAAGAATATACAATGGAGAAAAGACAATCTCTTGAACAAGTGGTGCTGGGAAAACTGGTCAACCACTTGTAAAACAATGAAACTAGATCAATGAAACTTTGAAACAATGAAACTTTCTAACACCATACACAAAAATAAACTCAAAATGGATTAAAGATCTAAATACAGCATCAGAAACTATAAAACTCATAGAGGAAAACATAAGCAAAACACTCTCTGACATAAATCACAGCAGGATCCTCTATGACCCACCACCCAGAGTATTGGAAATAAAAGCAAAAATAAACAAATGGGACCTAATTAAACTTAAAAGCTTCTGCAGAACAAACAAAACTATAAGCAAGGTGAAAAGACAGCCTTCAGATTGGGAGAAAATAATAGCAAATGAAGCAATGGACAAAGAATTAATCTCAAAAACATACAAGCAACTCCTACAGCTCAATTCCAGAAAAATAAATGACCCAATCAAAAAGTAGGCCAAAGAACTATAAACTATAAGCAAGGTGAAAAGACAGCCTTCAGAATGGGAGAAAATAATAGCAAATGAAGCAATGGACAAAGAATTAATCTCAAAAACATACAAGCAACTCCTACAGCTCAATTCCAGAAAAATAAATGACCCAATCAAAAAGTAGGCCAAAGAACTAAACAGACAGTTCTCCAAAGAAGACATAGAGATGGCTAACAAACATATGAAAAGATGCTCAACATCACTATTATCAGAGAAATGCAAATCAAAACCACAATGAGGTATCATCTCACGCTGGTCAAAATGGCTGCTATCAAAAAGTCTACAAACAATAAATGCTGGAGAGGGTGTGGAGAGAAGGAACCTTCTTACACTGTTGGTGGGCATGCACACTAGTACAGCCACTATGGAGAACAGTGTGGAGATTCCTTTAAAAACTGGAAATAGAACTGCCATATGACCCAGCATTCCCACTGCTGGGCATACACACCGAGGAAGCCAGAATTGAAAGAGACATGTGCACCTCAATGTTCATTACAGCACTGTTTATAATAGCCAGGACTTGGAAGCAACCTAGATGTCCATCAGCAGATGAATGGATAAGAAAGCTGTGGTACATATGCACAATGAAATATTACTCAGCCATTAAAAAGAATACATTTGAATCAGTTCTAATGAGGTG
Organism: Cephalophus harveyi; assembly: GCA_006410635.1. Classification (NCBI taxonomy): domain Eukaryota; kingdom Metazoa; phylum Chordata; class Mammalia; order Artiodactyla; family Bovidae; genus Cephalophus; species Cephalophus harveyi. The sequence goes on along the minus strand of SJYT01023464.1, from coordinate 20,016 downwards.
GATGAAACTGGAGCCTATTATACAGAGTAAAGTAAGCCAGAAAGAAANCTGAATCATAATTATGAAAACAATCATCTCTGCAAGCAATCATTAAAAAGAATACATTTGAATCAGTTCTAATGAGGTGGATGAAACTGGAGCCTATTATACAGAGTGAAGTAAGCCAGAAAGAAAAACACCAATACAGTATACTAACACATATATATGGAATTTAGAAAGATGGTAATGATAACCCTGTATGCAAGATAGCAAAAGAGACACAGATGTATAGAACAGTCTTTTGGACTCTGTGGGAGAGGGCAAGGGCAGGACGATATGGGAGAATGGCATTGAAACATGTAAATTATCACATGTGAAACGAATCGCCAGTCCAGGTTCAATGCATGATACAGGATGCTCAGGACTGGTGCACTGGGATGACCCAGAGGGATGGGATGGGGACGGAGTTGGGAGGGAGGATCCAGATGGGGAATACATGTACACCCATGGCATATTCATGTCAATGTATGGCAAAAGCATTACAATATTTTAACGTAAAATATAAATAAATAAAACTTAAAAAAAAAAAAAAACCCCGAATAGCCAAAGCAATCTTGAGAAAGAAGACTGGAACTGGAGGAATCAACCTGCCTGACTTCAGAGTATACTACAAAGCTACAGTCATCAAGACAGGATGGTACTGGCACAAAGACAGAAATATAGATCAATGGAACAAAATAGAAAGCCCAGAGATAAATCTACACACCTATGGACATCTTACCTTTGACAAAGGAGGCAAGAATATACAATGGAGAAAAGACAATCTCTTGAACAAGTGGTGCTGGGAAAACTGGTCAGCCACTCATAAAAGAATGAAACTAGAACACTTTCTAACACCATACACAAAAATAAACTCAAAATGGATTAAAGATCTAAATGTAAGACCAGAAACTATAAAACTCCTAGAGGAAAACATAGGCAAAACACTCTGACATAAATCACAGCAGGATCCTCTATGATCCACTTCCCAGAATAACGGAAATAAAAGCAAAAATAAACATATGGGACCTAATTAAACTTAAAAGCTTTTTCACAACGAAGGAAACTATAACCAAAGTGGAAAGACAGCCTTCAGAATGGGAGAAAATAATAGCAAACGAAGCAACTGTCAAAGAATTAATCTTAAAAATATACAAGCAACTCCTGAAGCTCAATTCCAGAAAAATAAACGACCCAATCAAAAAGTAGGCCAAAGAACTAAATAGACATTTCTCCAGAGAAGACATACAGATGGCTAACAAACACATGAAAAGATGCTCAACATCACTCATTATCAGAGCAATGCAAAACCACAATGAGTTGCACCACAAGTGCAAAACCACTCAACACTACAATGAGTTAGCATCACACTCTGGTCAGAATGGCTGCTATCCAAAAGTCTACAAACAATAAATGCTGGAGAGGGTGTGGAGAAAAGGAAACCCTCTTACACTGTTGGTGGGAATGCAAACTAGTATAGCCACTAGGGAGAATAGTGTGGAGATTCCTTAAAACATTGGAAATAGAACTGCCTTATGACCCAGCAACTCCATTGTTGGGCACACACACCAAGGAAACCAGAATTGAAAAAGACACATGTACCCCAATGTTCATTGCAGCACTGTTTTTAATAGCTAGGACATGGAAGCAACCTAGATATCCATCAGCAGACGAATGGGTAAGAAAACAGTGGTACATATACACAATTGAATATTACTCAGCTATCAAAAAGAACACATTTGAATCAGTTCTAATGAGGTGGATGAAACTGGAACCTAGTACACAAAGTGAAGTAAGTCAGAAAGAAAAAGAACAGCCTTTTTTACTCTGTGGGAGAAAGCGAGGGTGGGATAATTTGAGAGAATAGCATTGAAACATGTATATTACCATATGTGAAATAGATCGCCAGTCCAGGTTCAATGCATGAGACAGGGCGCTCAGGGCTGGTGCACTGGGACAATCCTGAGGGAGGGGATGGGGAGGGACATGGGAGGAGGTTTCAGGATGGGGGACACATGTACACCCATGGCTGATTCATGTCAGTGTATGGCAAAAACCACTATAATATTGTAAAGTAATTAGCTTCCAATTAAAATTAATTAATTTTTTAAAAACAAACAAACAAAAAAAAGACTTCCAGTCAGGTAGTGTCAGTCCTTTGACTTTGCTGTTTTTCAGTACTGTATTGTCTATTCTGGGCTTCTCAGATGGCTCCCATGGTAAAGAATCCACCTGCTAATGCAGGATACATAAGAGATGTGTGTTTGATCCCTGAGTTGGGAAGATCCCCTGGAGGAGGGCATGGCAACCCGCTCCAGTATTCTTGCCTGGAGAATCTCATGAACAGAGGAGCCTGACAGGCTATGGTCCATAGCATCACTAAAAGTTGGACACAACTGAAGCAACTTAGCATTCATGCACACACATTGTCTATTCTGGATCTTTTGCCTTTCCACATAACTATTAGAATCAATTTGTTGATAACCACAGAATAACTTGCTAGTTTTGTATTGAAATTGCATTGAATCTATAGATCAAGTTGGGAAGAACTGATATAACAGTAATGTTGAGTCTTCCAATCCATGATTATGGAATGTCTCTCTATGAATTTATATCTTATTTGATTTATTACATCAAAGTTTTATAGTTTTACTCATATATATTTTGTATATATGTTTTGACTTTATGCCTGCTGCTGCTAAGTCGCTTCAGTTGTGTCTGACTCTCTGCAACCCCATAGACGGCAGCCCACCAGGCTCTCCTGCCCCTGGGATTTTCCAGGCAAGAACACTGGAGTGGGTGACTTTATGCCTAAGGTTTCTTTTTTGGCACTAATGTAAATGGGACTATTTTTTTTTTCAATTTCAAATTCAATTATTAATAGATGTTATGTAGGAAAGCATTTGACTTTTGTATATTAACTTTTATCCTGTGACTTTGCTATAATTACTTGGGAGTTTCTAGAATTTTATCCTAGTAAAAAATGAATAATTTGGGGGATTATTCACATAGACACTTCCGAGGTCAGGGGCGGTGGCTGAGAGTACAAGGCTGAGATGGCGCAGGAGTGACCGAGAGGAGCTACCCCACGTCCTGAGGCCAGGGGTGGCGGCTAGAAGTAGCTACCCCTGCCTGAGGCCAGGGGCAGGCGGCCGAGAGGAGCAACCCCACGTCCAAGGAGCGGTGGCTGCATGGGAGCAGGAGGGCCGAGAGGAGCCACTCCACGTTCAAGGTCAGGAGGGGCAGCAGTGAGGAGATACCACTCGTCCAAGGTAAGGAGCAGCGGCCATGCTTTGCTGGAGCAGCCATGAAGAGATACCCCACGTCCAAGGTAAGAGAAACCTAAGTAAGATGGTAGGTGCTGCAAGAGGGCATCAGAGGGCAGACACACTGACCATAATCACAGAAAACTAGTCAATCTAATCACACGGACCACAGCCTTGTCTAACTCAATGAAACAAAGCCATGCCCGTGGGGCAACCCAAGATGGGTGGGTCATGGTGGAGAGGTCTGACAGAATGTGGTCCGCTGGAGAAGGGAATGGCAAACCACTTCAGTATTCTTGCCTTGAGAACCCCATGAACAGTATGAAAAGGCAAAATGATAGGATACTGAAAGAGAACGCCCCAGGTCTGTAGGTGCCCAATATGCTACTGGAGATCAGTGGAAAAATAACTCCAGAAAGAATGAAAGGATGGAGCCAAAGCAAAAACAATACCCAGTTGTGGATGTGACTGGTGATAGAAGCAAGATCCGATGCTGTAAAGAGCAATATTGCATAGGAAACTGGAATGTTAGGTCCGTGAATCAAGACAAATTGGAAGTGGTCAAACAGGAGATGGCAAGAGTGAACGTCGACATTCTAGGAATCAGCAAACTAAAATGGACTGGAATGGGTGAATGTAACTCAGATGACCATTATATCTACTACTGCAGGCAGGAATCCCATAGAAGAAATGGAGTAGCCATCATGGTCAACAAAAGAGTCCGAAATGCAGTACATGGATGCAATCTCAAAACCGACAGAATGATCTCTGCTCATTTCCAAGCCAAACCATTCAATATCACAGTATATGCCCCAACCAGTAATGCTGAAGAAGCTGAAGTTAAACGGTTCTATGAAGACCTACAAGATCTTTTAGAACTAACACCCAAAAAAGATGTCCTTTTCATTATAGGGGACTGGAATGCTAAAGTAGGAAGTCAAGAAACACCTGGAGTAACAGGCAAATTTGGCCTTGTACAGTGTCAGACTTTATTTTTGGGGGCTCCAAAATCACTGCAGATGGTGACTGCAGCCATGAAATTAAAAGACACTTACTCTTTGGAAGAAAAGTTATGTCCAACCTAGACAGCATATTCAAAAGCAGAGACATTACTCTGCCAACAAAGGTCCATCTAGTCAAGGCTATGGTTTTTCCTGTGGTCATGTATGGATGTGAGAGTTGGACTGTGAAGAAAGCTGAGTGCTGAAGAATTGGTGCTTTTGAACTGTGGTGTTGGAGAAGACTCTTGAGAGTCCCATGGACTGCAAGGAGATCCAACCAGTCCATTCTAAAGGAGATCAGTCCTGGGTGTTCTTTGAAAGGAATGATGCTAAAGCTGAAACTCCAGTACTTTGGCCACCTCATGAGAAGAGTTGACTCATTGGAAAAGACTCTGATGCTGGGAGGGATTGGGGGCAGGAGGAGAAGGGGACAACAGAGGATGAGATGGCTGGATGGCATCACCAACTTGATGGGCATGGGTTTGAGTGAACTCCAGGAGTTAGAGATGGACAGGGAGGCCTGGCATGCTGCAATTCATGGGGTCGCAAAGAGTCGGACACGACTGAGCAACTGATCTGAACTGATTCACGTAGACAATCATGCCTATCTACACACAAAGAAAATTTTATATCTTGTTTCCAATTTGTATACCTTGTATATGTTTTTCTTTACTTAATGCATTAACTAAGATTTACAGTGCTGAATAGGAGTGATGAGAAGCGCATCCTTGACTTTTTAGCAGTCTTAGAGGGAAAGGATACAGTTTCTCACCTTTAAGTATGATGTTAGCTGAAGGTTTTTGTAGATTTTAAAAAATCAAGATAAGTGTGTCTGAGGAGGATCCAGCGCCGAAGTTGCAGACGGTTTGCTGAGCCCATTAGTGTCCCTGTGGAGACTCAATGCTGGCATCATGTCCTGGTACCTGCGTCCCCCCAACACGTCTGTCTTCGTGAGGAACGTGGCTGATGATACTAGGTCTGAAGATTTATGTCGGGAATTTGGTCATTATGGTTGATGTGTATGTTCCACTTGATTTCTACATTTGCCGTCCAAGAGGATTTGCATATGTTCAATTTGAGGATGTTCGTGATGCCGAAGATGCTTTACATAATTTAGACAGAAAGTGAATTTGTGGACACCAAAGTGAAATACAGTTTGCACAGGGGGATCAAAAGACTCCAAATCAGATGAAAGCCAAGGAAGGGAGGAATGTGTATAATTCTTCACGCTATGATGATTATGACAGATACAGACGTTCTAGAAGCCGAAGCTATGACAGAAGAAGATCAAGAAGTCGGTCCTTCAATTACAGCTATAGAAGATCTTATAGTCCTAGAAATAGACCGACTAGAAGACCACGGCATAGCAGAAGCCATTCCGACAATGATAGATTCAAACACCGAAATCGATCTTTTTCAAGATCTAAACCCAATTCAAGATCACGGTCCAAGTCCCAGCCCAAGAAAGAAATGAAGGCTAAATCACGTTCTAGGTCTGCATCTCACACCAAAACTAGAGGCACCTCTAAAACAGATTCCAAAACACATTATAAGTCTGGCTCAAGATATGAAAAGGAATCAAGTTAAAAAGAACCACCTAGATCCAAATCTCAGTCAAGATCACAGTCTAGGTCTAGGTCAAAATCTAGGTCAAGGTCTTGGACTAGTCCTAAGTCCAGTGGCCACTGATAGTATAAACCATGATATTTTCAGGCATGTATCATTCATTTACTCATAGTTTGGTTTACTTAAATTATCAGGAATACAATGTTGCAATGATGCTTAAAAAACACTTGTCAGTTTTCCCTGTACCAGGCAATGGTTATAATTAAAATGATATGCTGTTGAGAAGCCACTCAAGAGTCCAGTTTGTTTAATGTTATGGGCAGCTACCAATTCGTGGTGTCTCTGTATATTTTTGTAAAGATTCTTATTTTTTATGCTTGAAGTATTGGTGAAAAGATGTTGGTTGACCATAATTTGAAACATTGTCTTATGAAAAATAAACTTTCATATTCATACTTGGTAGAACTGTTAACCTAGAAATGTAGCTTGCTAATAAGATAGAACGATAAAAAAGTGAAGTTGTAGCCACAGTACAACACTGACCAACCAGACACATTTAGGTTCAGGGTGGACCTTTCTGTCTTGTCAAGATGTTTAGGCCCGTGATGATAATTTATGGCACAGTGTGGAATAGTTCTTTTGTTAACCCCCACTGTCTTGGAAAATGACAAGTGGGTTAAGTAGCATTTTCAGGCAGATTGTTTGATTGAAACAAGGAGCCTTCACTTTCCTGGTTTCTATGAAGATTTGGAACCATACAAACGTCGGAAAAACTCACCTTAAAACTTGAGCAGGTTGATGATGGCAGAAATAATTTTAAGGGGAAAAGAGTGCTCTTATGTAGTTACTCTCAACTTTAAGGAGCGTTGTTGACCATAATATTGCATAGTTTTCTTACTGCTGTTAAAAGCAAGTAAAGTGTTTCAAAGGAGGTTTTGTTTGTGAGTGTGCATAGTGTAAGAGGACTGAATTTTGATGCTTAAAGCACTTGGTGTGTGCATTTGTATAAAAATGTGCCCATCTCTTTATGAAGGAAGCTTGTTCTTCACACCTCAGTTTATTTACGTGAGGCAAGTTAAAAAACAACACTCCCATTCTAAGTGACTCTCTAGTGCCATGAGATTTAAAATAACTTTGGAAAAAATCAATTTCAAGAAAGTCACATCTCTTTGAGTTTTTGATTGACTATCAGTGTAGTACCTGATAAAAATGAGGATAATACCCCACTCTTTATAAAAATTTCTAACATCTCTCTGTGAGATCATGTGGGGGCAATAAAAAGTGACTTGATATGTCCAGTTTCATTTCAGAGTAAAAGCCAGCATCTTTAAAATTTTAGATTGCTTGCTTACAGGCATAAGTAAGAAATGTTGTGGGGAAACTAACTCTTTTAGAGGATTACTTTTTTCAGTTTTGGTTTTAGAGATCTAGGCCTTGCCTGTAAAGAACAAAAGGTGGTTTATTTTTTTTAAATTTTATTTATTTATTTTTTTTTTACTTTATTTTACTTTACAATACCATACTGGTTTTGCCATACATTGACATGAATCCACCACGGGTGTATACAAGCTCCCAATCCTGAATCCCCCTCCCACCTCCCACCCCATATCCTCTCTCTGAATCATCCCCGGGCACCAGCCCCAAGCATCCTGTATCCTGTATCGAACATAGGCTGGCGCATCGTTTCTTACATGATAGTATACATGTTTCAATGCCAGTCTCAAAAGGTGGTTTTTAAATAATGTTTGTGGAATGTGTTTAAAGGATTGATTCTAGAACTTTTGTATATTTGATAGTGTTTCTAACTCATTTCTTTACTGTTTGCAGTTAATGTTCAGGTTCTGCTATGCAATCATTTATATGCACGTTTCTTTAATTTTTTTAGATTTTCCTGGATGTATAGTTTAAACAAAAAGTCTATTTAAAACTGTAGCAGTAGTTCGCAGTTCTAGCAAAGAGGAAAATTGTGGGGTTAAACTTCATATTTTCTTTCTTATAGAAGCTTCTAAAAAGGTATTTTTATATGTTCTTTTTAACAAATATTGTGTACAACCTTTAAAACATCAATGTTTGGATCAAAACAAGACCCAGCTTATTTTCTTGCTGTAAATTAAGCAAACATGCTATAATAAAAGCAAAATGAAGGAAAAATAAAAAATCAAGATAAAGGAGTTCCCCTCTATTTCTAGTTTGCTGAGAGTTGACATCATGAATTGGTGCCAGATTTTATCAAATGCTCTTTTTGCACCTTTGTTACAATCATGTTTTTCATTTTTAGCTTGCCCATATAATAATTACATTAATTGATTTTTGAACATTGAAGCAATCTTGCACACTTGGTATAAATCCCATTTTCATGGCATATAATTCTCTTTATATACTATTGGATTCAATTTGTCAACATCTTGTTGAGGATTTTTGCATTAATGTTCATAAGAGATATTGGTCTGCAGGTTTCCTTTCTGTTAATGTCTTTACATGGTTTTGATATTAGGGTAATGCTATCCTCATATAATCAGTTAGGAAATGGTCCATTCTGCTTCTATTTTCTAGAAGAGATTATAGAGAATTGATATCATTTCTTTCTTGAATGTTTGGTAGATTCACCAGAGAAACCATCTGAGCCTACTGCTTTCTGTTTTGGAACATTATCAACTACTGACTTAATTTATATAATGGATATATCTGTTCCTCATTGTGTGAGTTTTGGTAGCTTCTGTCTTTCAAGAATTTGTCCCTTGTATCTACGTTCTCAAATTGTGGACAGAGAGTTGTTCATATTCCTTTATTATCCTTTTAATACCAGTGATCAGCAGTGATAATTTCTCTTTTATTTCTAATATAAGTAATTCATGTCTTCTTTCCTTTTTTCGTGGTTAGCCTGGTGAGTAGTTCAGTAATTTTGCCAGTCTTTTCAAATAATCAACTTTTAATTTTGTTAAATTTTTTCTGTAAATTTTCTGTTTTCAATTTCAATGACTTCTAAAACTTCTTATTTTATCTTCTGTTTCTCTGCTTCCTCTGATTTTAATTCCTGTCTCTTATACACATCTAGATGTGTATAAGAGACAGATTCCATTTTATTTACTTTCTTAGCCTGTCAATTATATTTCTTTTGTATTTTTAGTAGTTTCCCTAGAGTTTGCAGTATACATTTACAATTAATCTAAGTCCATTTGAAAATATCATAAAATAAAATAATATTTATTCACCAGAAGTATGGATATTTTATAACAAAGTATTCCCAATTCCGCCCAGTCATTCCTTATAACATTGCTGTCACTCATTTCACCTATCCATAAGCTATGATTACCAAATACATTGTTATTATTACTATTTTGAATAAACTCCTATCTGTTAGATTGACTAGGAATAAGAAAAATTCAATGTTTTATTGTATCTTTGTTTATTCTCTAACATTCTTCTTTCGTCTGCGTTTCTGACATATCACTTTCCTTCTCCTTCTTTTAACATTTCTCACACAGAAGGCTTACTAGTGACAAACTGCTACACTTTCAGTTGGTTTGAGGAACCAACTTTTACCTTTCTTTCACTTTTGAAGGATGAAAACTCTGAAAGAGGAGAGTTTTCTCTTTCAAAACTTTAAATGTTTCACTCTACTCTCTTTGTGCTTGTATTATTTCTGAAGAGAAGATTGATGTGATTCTTACACTTGCTCCTCTACAGGTAAGGTTTTCCCCTGCCCCTCTGGCTTCTTTTAAAATTTCCTTATTATCTTTAACTTTCTGCAGTTTGAATGTGATATGCTTATATACAGATCCTTTGATATTTATCCAGCATAGTCTTCTCTGAGCTTCTGGAATCTGTGATTTGCTGTCTGTCATTAATTTTGGAAAATTCCCAACCATTATTACTCTAAATATTTCTTCTTCTCCTTTCTCTACTTTATTTCTGATATTCCTAAATATGTTACACATTTTCTAATGTACACAAATTAGACATTTTCTAATGTTACACATTTTCTAATTTTCACTAGTTCTTAGATATTCTGTTATGACTTTTTCATTCTTTTTTCTCTTTGCATTTCAGTTTTGGAAGTTCTATTAACACACCTTCTACCATATCTGAATCTTGTTGTAATCCTTGCTTTGTCTCCTCATATTGTTTTGTTTTGTGTGATTTTTTTTAAATTGGGAATATTACTTTAAAGATTTATCTATGTTGTAATGAATATTCTTAATTTCTATTTATTGTAGAATAATATTTCATTGAATGGGTGTACATTATACTTACCCATTCATCACTTGATGAAAATTTGGGTTGTGTCCACTTTTTGACTGTTATGAATTATGCTACTATAAACAGCATGTGAAAATAAAACATAGTTTTTATTTTTCTTGGGTATATATCTAGGAGCAGATTTGCTGGACTATATAATAATTCTCTTTTTCACTTTATGAAGGACTATTAAATTGATTTTCACAGAAACTGCACTGATTTACATATTCACCAGAAATACAGGAGAGTTTCAAATTCCTTCCATCCTCACTCACTGTTGTCATTATCTGTCTTTTTGATTATAGGTATCCTAACGGGTGTGAAGTAGTATCACATCATGGTTTTCATTGCATTCCCCTAACAACTACTGATGTTGAGAATTTATCCATATGTTTAATAGCCAGTTATATGGTTTTGGAGAAGACTCTTGAGAGTCCCTTGGACTGCAAGGAGATCCAACCAGTCCATTCTGAAGGAGATCAGCCCTGGGATTTCTTTGGAAGGAATGATGCTAAAGCTGAAACTCCAGTAATTTGGCCACCTCATGCGAAGAGTTGACTCATTGGAAAAGACTCTAATGCTGGGAGGGATTGGGGGCAGGAGAAGAAGGGGACGACAGAGGATGAGATGGCTGGATGGCATCCTTGACTCGATGGACGTGAGTCTGAGTGAACTCCGGGAGTTGGTGATGGACAGGGAGGCCTGGTGTGCTGCAATTCATGGGGTCGCAAAGAGTCGGACATGACTGAGCGACTGAACTGAACTGAATTGAACTGAACTATATGGTTTTTATGAGAAATGTTTATTAAAATCATTTGCCTTATTATTAAAATTGCTATTGTTTTTTATTGAGGTGAAATTCATATAAATAAAATCAACCATTTAAAAGTGCATGATTCAAGGGCATTTAGTACGTTCACAGATGTAATACAACCATTATTGCTATCTAATTCCAAGAAAAATTAGGTGTTCAACATAAACCATGTGATTTGTATAACCTGTGTAGACAAATTGTTACCATATGGCTCAAAGCTGTAAATGTGCAAAACACTCTTACCATTCAGCATTCCATTTTGTTTTGCCTTTTACCACAAAGGTCTGTCTAGTCAAGGCTATGGTTTTCCCAGTGGTCATGTATGGATGTGAGAGTTGGACTGTGAAGAAACCTGAGAGCTGAAGAATTGATGCTTTTGAACTGTGGTGTTGGAGAAGACTCTTGAGAGTCCCATGGACTGCAAAGAGATCCAACCAGTCCATTCTAAAGGAGATCAGTCCTGGGTGTTCTTTGAAAGGAATGATGCTAAAGCTCAAACTCCAGTACTTTGTCCATAGAATTGATGCTTTTGAACTGTGGTGTTGGACAAGACTCTTGAGAGTGCCTTGGGCTGCAAGGCGATCCAACTAGTCCATTCTGAAGGAGATCAGTCCTGGGTGTTTATTGGAAGGAATGATGCTAAAGCTCAAACTCCAGTACTTTGTCCACCTCATGCAAAGAGTTGACTCATTGGCAAAGATTCTGATGCTGGGAGGGATTGGGGGCAGGAGGAAAAGGGGATGACAGAGGATGAGATGGCTGGATGGCATCACTGACTCAATGGACGTGAGTTTGGGTGAACTCCAGGAGTTGGTGATGGACCGGGAGGCCTGGCGTGCTGCAATTCATGGGGTTGCAAGGAGTCGGACATGACTGAGTGACTGAATTGAACTGAACTGACCCCTTGTAAGTTTTTGTTGAAAACTAGACATGATGTGGGCTTTCCTGGTGGCTCAGCTGGTAAAGAATCTGCCTGCAATGTGGTAGACCTGGGTTCGATCCCTGGGTAGGGAAGATGCCCAGGAGAAGGAAACAGCTACCCACTCCAGTATTCTGGCCTGAAGAATTCCATGGACTGTACAGTCCATGGGGTTGCAAAGAGTCAGACACGACTGAGCAACTTTCACTTTCAGACATGATGTATCGGTTCAGTTCAGTTCAGTTCAGTCACTCAGTCGTGTAAAACTCTGTGATCCCATGAACTCCAGCATGCCAGGCCTCCCTGCCCATCACCAACTCTCAGAGTTTACACAAACTCATGCCCGTTGAGTTGGTGCTGCCATCCAACCGTCTCATCCTCTGTTGTTCCTTCTCCTCCTGCCATCAATCCCTCCCAGCATCAGAGAATTTTCCAGTGAGTGAACTCTTCATGTGAGGTGGCCAAAGTACTGGAGTTTCAGCTTCAATATCAGTCCTTCCAATGAACACCCAGGACTGATCTCCTTTAGGATGGACTGGTTGGATCTCCTTGCAGTCCAAGCAACTCTCAAGAGTCTTCTCCAACACCATAGTTCAAAAATATCAATTCTTCGACAGTCAGCTTTCTTTATAGTCCAACTCTCACATCCATACATGACTACTAGAAAAAACATAATCCTGACTAGACAGACCTTTGTTGACAAAGTAATGTCTCTACTTTTTTTTTTTTTTTTTTGGTTTATGCTGTCTGTCTAGGTTGGTCATAACTTTCCTTCCAAAGAGTAAGTGTCTTTTAATTTCATGGCTGCAGTCACCATCTGCAGTGACTTTGGAGCCCAGAAAAATAAAGTCTGACACTGTTTCCACTGTTTCCCCATCTATTTCCCATGAAGTGATGGGACCAGATGCCATGATCTTCATTTTCTGAATGTTGAGCTTTAAGCCAACTTTTTCACTCCTCTTTCACTTTCATCAAGAGGCTCTTTAGTTCTTCACTTTCTGCCATAAGGGTGGTGTCATCTGCATATCTGAGGTTATTGATATTTCTCCCGGCAATCTTGATTCCAGCTTGTGCTTCTTCCAGCCCAGTGTTTCTCATGATGTACTCTGCATAGAAGTTAAATAAGCAGGGTGACAATATACAGCCTTGACGGACTCCTTTTCCTATTTGGAACCAGTCTGTTGTTCCATGTCCAGTTCTAACGGTTGCTTCCTGACCTGCATACAGGTTTCTCAAGAAGCAGGTCAGGTGGTCTGATATTCCCATCTCTTTCAGAATTTTCCACAGTTTCTTGTGATCCATGGAGTCAAAGGCTTTGGCATAGTCAATAAAGCAGAAATAGATGTTTTTCTGGAATTTTCTTGCCTTTTCGATGATCCAGCGGATGTTGGCAATTTGATCTCTGTTTCCTCTGCCTTTTCTAAAACCAGCTTGTACATCTGGAAGTTCACGGTTCATGTGTTGCTGAAGCCTGGCTTCAGAATTTTGAGCATTACTTTACAAGTGTGTGAGATGAGTGCAATTGTGTGGTAGTTTGAGCATTCTTTGGCATTGCCTTTCTTTGAGATTGGAATGAAAGCTGACCTTTACCAGTCCTGTGACCACTGCTGAGTTTTCCAAATTTGCTGGCATATTGAGTGCAGCACTTTCACGGCATCGTCTTTTAGGATTTGAAATAGCTCAACTGGAATTCCATCCCCTCCATTAGCTTTGTTCATAGTGATGCTTCCTAAGGCCCACTTGACTTCACATTCCAGGATGTCTGGATGTATGATGTATCAGGTAAATAGAAACTGAAGTAAGTATGCCTTTAGTGTGAGATGTTATATTTATCTAGCTAGGAGTTAAGCTGCCTTTAATGTTTTCTGTAGTAAACTTCAATTTCCTGTAGTGTCCTCATTTTTGTCTCCCCTGTTGTCCTAGACAAGAGTTCACCGTTGTTTTAGCTGTAATTGACTGTTATAAAGGAACACTCTTGATGTTGTAGTTAGGTATGAGGGGAAGGGAAATATTCTATAATCCTATGATTGGATGCCATTCTTTTAGTAGGCTTGTGTTTTTACACAATTTGGTGATCTCTCGTTTTTTATTGAATTTTCAAATCCATTAACATTGAATATTATTATTGAGAGACTGGATTCGTGTCTCTTGTTTTACTTTTGGTGTCCTGTTTGCCTCATGTCTTTTCTGTCCTCCTTTAATGCCCTTTTTTGCATTAAGTGAGCATTCTTAGTGAAACATTTTAGTATCATTGATGATTTTTCACTAGGTATTCTTAGTCATATTCTTACTGTTTTCTCTAGGAATGGCCACATACCTCTTAACTTATCAGCATCTACTTTAGAATTATACTAACTTAATTCCAGTATGTGGAGTAGAAAATGGCAACCCAGTCCAGTATTCTTGCCTGGAAAATCCCGTGGAAAGAGGAGCCTGGTGGGCTGCAGTCCATGGGATCAGAAAGAGTCGGGCACAACTGAGCAACTAAACAACAAATTCCAGTATGATGTAGAAACTTTATTCCTATAATCCTGTGTTTTCCCCTCTCTTGTGTTATTCTGGGCTTCCCAGGTGGCTCAGTGGTAAAGAACCTGTCTGCCAATGTAGGAGATGTGGGTTCAATCCCTGGGTTGGGAAGATTCCCTGGAGGAGGAAATGGCAACCCATTCCAGTATTCTTGCCTGGAAAATCCCATAGACAAAGGAGGATGGCAGGCTATGGTCCACAGGGTCGCAAAGAGTCAGGCATGACTTAATGACTGAGTATACACATACATATCTGTATATGATAAAACCAATATATATTGTTTTAATTATCATATTGTATACATTTATATACTTGAAAGAAACTCAGAGAAGAAAGAACAGCTAGATATATTTTATACAGTTTATTATAGTAGCCTTTTAATTAACTATTTTCAGTTGTCTTTATTTTTTTCTGTGCATTCAAGCTACCATCTGGTGTCCTTTTCTTACTCCAAGTCAGCTTTTTCCTGCCTGCATCCTTTGCCTTTTTATTATCAAATGGATCACATTCTATATGTCATAGGCTCAAAATATGATTGCTTTTTAAAATATCAACTAACCAACATATAAGTATTATTGGGCAATTCCAGTGTACTAGGATATACTGGGATAAGAAAAATTCCTCTAAGATCTTATGTCTTATACCCAAAAGGCAGTAGATCTACAATGAGAGGGATTTGGGGTAAGATGCTAGGGCTATCTGTACATAGATACTAGATGGCAAGGAGGATTAATGAGGAACAATATCCACAAGCAGCAAAATATTACTGTCCACTTTGCTACAAAAGACAGTTCAAAAAGAAAGATCTTTGTGGTGAGCAAAGTACAAAGTTAAGCAAAGCAATAGTCTCGAGGATCCTACACTGAGCATGGGCTCAGAAATTTGTTGATCCTGAGCTTATTTGGCCTCCTTGTCCATATATTCTTCCAGAATTCAATTTTTTAAAAAAAAACCTACATTCAACCTAGATGGAGAATATCTGTTTATTCTTATCAGCATAAGTGACACTTGTGTTTGCAGAGGACTCAAACTCCCCTGTTTGTGAGCTAACTTTGATGGGGTTGTGACTAGCTGTCCTCAGGTATCTCCTGCACACGTGGGACTGACTGACAGTGAGAAGCATGTACCTCAAGGGCATTTCAGCACACCTTACTGACTGTAGGAAGTACAGGAAGAGTTGTTAGCACCAGGGTTCATTGCTGCAAGGCAGTTCTCCCTCTGGATTTGCTTTAGATAACATTCGTTTCCCAGGTAAAACAGAAGTATTGGAATGGTGCCTTACCTTGGTCTGGTAGTCTTAACTCCTGCTGAAATGAGCTTAGGACAGAAGGAGAGTCTTTGGCATTCAAGCATATTCAATGGTGTAAGAAAATCACTGGAGTATTACCTGGAAATATCATGGGCCCATAACAATTTCATACATGCAAGTGTCCCACAGCTCATTTGAATACAGTCTGTATGTTTCTCGTGTCATTGAATGGCTTTAGGTCACTTTAGGCTTCCTCGTTGTAATTTATTTAGTCCTTGATCTGCTACTAGGTTTGTGTATGNTGCCAGCTTACTAAATGTTTTTCTGAGGGAGAAATTTCCTTCAGCTCCATAGCCATTCTGGAAGTTGGAAGATCGTCCTTTTCCCTTTTATAACCACTCGGGTAGAGTAAGTTGTTTACACTTAGTCTCTCCACTTCCTCATTACTTTCCCTCCTCAACCTACTGGAGTCGGGCTCCTGCCCCTACTATTCCCCTGTCTCTTATACACATCTGATATGTGGTTGCAAGCTGATGTTTAAGACTTTGCCTATCTGTTGAAAAATTTGATTTTAAATTGGCTATACTGTTATAATTTTTTACATAATTACCTTTGTAAGTGTTCATTTTTTTCTTATGGATTTTAATTACTATCTGGTGTGTCACTTGGTTTCAGCCTGAAGAACTTTCTTTAATATTTCTTGCAAATAATGTCTGCTAACAGCAAGTTCTCTCAGGTTTTGCTGATCTGAGAATGTCTTTTATTTCTTCTTCCTTTCTGAAAGATACTTTTACTACTACAGTTGATCCTTGAACAATGCAGGAGTTAGGGGTGCCAACATTCCTTGTAGTCAAAAATCTTTATATAACTTAAAGTCAGTTTTCTTTATATGTGATTCTTTTATATCTGTAGATACAGAGGAACCTTGCATACAGAGGAACCACATATTTGCATCCTTGGGTTCAATCAACCATAGATTGTGTAGTATGACAGTATTGACTACTGAAAAAAATTATGTAAAATGCACTGACACAGTTCAAACTCTTTCTGTTGAAAGGTCAACTGTATCAGACACTTGCTTGGCAGACTTTTTACCTCTTTTAAGACATCATGTCAGTGCTTCCTGGCCTCTATTGTTTCTGATGAGAAGCCATTTATCCATCTTATTGTGTCATCCTTGAACATAATGAATCAATTTTTTCTCACTGATTTCAAGATTTTCTCTTGTCGTCTTTCAGCATTTTGACTATGATATGTTTGTATGTAGATCTTCTTAAATTTATTCTTCTTGGACTTTATTGATCTTCTTGCATATGTAGATTAATATTTTTGATCAATTTGGAAATTTTCAACCAATATTTCTATGTACTTTCCTGTTCATTTCTCTCTCTTCTCCTGGTATTCCCACCATGCGTATATTGGTATACTGAATGAGGTCCCATATTTATCTGAATCCCTGTTCAATTGTTTTTTGCTCTTTTCCCTCTATGTTTTGATTGCCTAATATTTTAAATCTATCTTCAAGTTCACCGATTTTTTTCTTTCTTTTGCCCACTCAGATCTATTGTTGAGCACTGTTACTGACTTTTTTCATTTTGGTCATTGTACTTTTCAAATCTAGAAATTCATTTTGATTCTTTTTTATAATTTCTCTATTTTGTAAGATATGTCATCATGCTTCTTTTAATTTTTAAGAAAGATTTTTATTACCTAGTTGAACATCTTTATAATGAGTCTTTGCCTACTTAGTCAATATCCAGGTCCCCTCAAAGGCAGTTTCCATTGCATGCTTTTTTCCTGAATATGGATCATACTTTTCTGTTTCTTTGCATGTCCCAATTTTTTGTTAAAATGGAAATTTTAGATAATATATTAAAACAGTTCTGGATATAGATTCCCTCTCTCCAGTTTAGGTTTTTATTGCTTGATTGTTTGTTTGTTTGTTTTGTGATTTAGTCAGGCTATTTCAGTGAAGTCTATTTCTCTCTTGATACAGAACTTCTGTTGCTCATCAGAGGGTACAGCCTTAGACATGCACAGTTTTCCTGCCCACCAGGAATGACTGTAGTTTTAATCTGTCTCTCTTTGACTATCTCTCTCCCTGATGTTCTTATTAAACTTGTGGCTAATCTGCTCCTATTAGTATTATACCCAGCTGTTGGCCTCTGTTAATTGCTGATGATTGCTCTATAGTTTTCAAGAATGCTTTGCAGCATAAATTGCTCCACAGTCTGATCTAATTGTAGTTGCATTCCTTGGCAGAGATACAGTGCTACCAGTCTTTTAGGCTTGCTCAGATCTGCTTCTGGGAAGAAGTTTTGCATTATAGATCAGGAACTGGTGGGTGGAGTGGGAATAAGAAATGGGAAACCTGTTAGGCACTAGATACTCCACCTAGATCCTCCCTCTAGAGTTGGTGGTGTATGTGTGTGTGTGCCTGAGTATGCGGGAGGCACTGGTGTCACCCCCAATTGCTGACACAATGTCGTATGCATTTTTGCAGTTAAGAACTGGAGAAGATAGGATCTGCAATGTTCACTGGTCACTGATTCTACTTGGAATAGGTCTTCTACCCTGGAAATCTTGGCATTGTGGGAGCTATGACTCAACTACCAAGTGCTTTGGAACACCTCTCTCATAAGACAGAGCTCTGCTGGAAAGAGGGACTATTTTCTTCATCAGCTGCCCTGCCCTGCCTGGATTCTCCATATATTGTGGGAGTTGGGGTGGGGAACAGGTGCATCCTGGCTACTGCCACCTATTGTATACAGATCTTCCATGTAACAGAGCTATGGAAAATGAATTGCTGAAGTTTACCAACTTCCAAAAGCACACAAAATAGCTTATCCATCCCAGGGGTCTGGGGATTGAGAATCATCACTTGGCAGCAGAGACTGTTGAAATAGTTCTGCATGACAGAGCTGCCAGGGATGGCTGCAATATCTGCCTCAAAAGCCCTGGCCTCTTTCCACTATTCTTGTTTTTATATATTTTTAAAATAAACATTTCTCAACTTTGTTAAGACCTTTGATCAATCTCCAGCTGCTGCTAAGTCACTTCAGTAGTGTTCGACTCTGTGCAACCCCATAGACGGCAGCCCACCAGGCTCCCCCATCCCTGGGAGTCTCTAGGCAAGAACACTGGAGTGGGTTGCCATTTCCTTCTCCAATGCATGAAAGTGCAAAGTGAAAGTGAAGTCGCTCAGTCATGTCCAACTCTTAGCGACCCCATGGACTTTGATAATTTTGCCAGCTTACTAAATGTTTTTCTGAGGGAGAAATTTCCTTCAGCTCCATAGCCATTCTGGAAGTTGGAAGATCGTCCTTTTCCCTTTTATAACCACTCGGGTAGAGTAAGTTGTTTACACTTAGTCTCTCCACTTCCTCATTACTTTCCCTCCTCAACCTACTGGAGTCGGGCTCCTGCCCCTACTATTCCCATGTGGTAATTTTCCTGGTAATCTCCTCTCAGTCAAATCAATGTACACTTTTCAGTTCTAATTACACCTGCAACTCTTAGCAGAATCTGACTTATTGGACCAATCCCCTTTTGAAACTCTCTCCAATGTTAGTTTTTGTAATGTCTTTCGCTCCTGAGTCTCCTCCTACTTTTCCAACTATGCTTTGATATTCTTTTAGACTCTTCTTTATTTACCTTCTTCTCAAATGAAGAGTTTTCCCAGACTCTCCTTCTTATTATTGCTTCTTCCTCTATAAACTCTCCCTTGGACAGTAAATTCACCCTCTTTGTTTCAAGTACTTCTGATAATAAAGTGCCTCACAAATCTACATCTATATTATCTTGCCTGGAACTTGATACCTGTATATCCAAAAGCCTGCTGAAAATCTTCACACTGATATTTCTTGGGCTCTTCAAATTCAACATCTACGAAACAAGCTTTATCGTCTATCTCCCCTGAAAACTGTTCCTTCTTCTGTATTTTAATTTTCAATAAATTGATCCATATCCACAAACTCCTCAGTACAGAAACCAGTAAGTCATCCTTAATTGCTTCCCTTTGCTCCTCAGCAATCCAATCAAGTAACCAAGTCCCATTAATTTTATCCTTTTTATTTTTTAATTTTTTAAAATATAAATTTATTTTATTTATTTATTTATTTTAATTTTATTTTTACTTTATTTTACTTTACAATACCGTATTGGTTTTGCCATACATTGACATGAATCCACCATGGGTGTATATTAGCTCCCAATCCTGAATCCCCCTCCCACCTCCCACCCCATATCATCTCTCTGGATCATCCCCGTGCACGAGCCCCAAGCATCCTGTATCCTGTATCGAACATAGGCTTGTGCTTCATTCTTACATGATAGTATACACGTTTCAATACCATTCTCCCAAATCATCCCACCCTCTCCCTCTCCCACAGAGTCCAAAAGTCCGTTCCATACATCTG
>SJYT01023463.1:0-12987 GCA_006410635.1 Cephalophus harveyi | reverse complement strand
TGAACTGTGGTGTTGGAGAAGACTCTTGAGAATCCCTTGGACTGCAAGGAGATTCAACCAGTGCATTCTGAAGGAGATCAGCCCTGGGATTTCTTTGGAAGGAATGATGCTCAAGCTGAAACTCCAGTACTTTGGCCACCTCATGTGAAGAGTTGACTCATTGGAAAAGACTCTGATGCTGGGAGGGATTGGGGGCAGGAGGAGAAGGGGACAACAGAGGATGAGATGGCTGAATGGCATCACGGACTCGATGAACGTGTGTCTGAGTGAACTCCGGGAGATGGTGATGGATAGGGAGGCCTGGCGTGCTGTGATTCATGGGGTCACAAAGAGTCGGACATGACTGAGTGACTGAACTGAACTGAACATTCATTCATGATAAAAAAAAATAACTGTTGCCAAAGTGGGTACAGAGAGAACATATCTCAACATAATTAAAGCTATTTATGACAAACTACCACCAATATAATACTCAACTGTGAAAAGCTGAAAGCTTTTCAGCTAAAATCTAGAACAAGACAAGGACTCCCACTCTTACCACTTCTATTCAACATGGTATTGGAAGTCCTAGCCACAGCAATCAGACAAGAAAAAGAAATACAAGGTATCTAAACTGAAAGGGAAGGGGTAAAATTGTCATATATGCAGATAACATTATACTATATATATATAAAACCCTAAAGACTCCACACAAAACTACTAGAGTTGATAAATGAGTTCAGCAAGGTAGCAGGATACAAGATTTAACATATAGAAGGCTTCCCTGGTGGCTCAGTGGTAAAAATTCCACCTGCCAATGCAGAAGACGCAGGTTTGATCCTGATCTGGAAAGCTCTGATATGCTGCAGAGCAACTAAGCCCATTCACCACAGCTATTGAGCCTGTGCTCTAGAGTCTGGGAGCCTCAATTACTGAGCCCAGGTGCTGCAACTACTGAAGCCTAAGCACCCTAGAGCCCATGTTCTGCAACAAGAGAAGTCACTGCAATGAGAGCCTGTGCACCACAACTAGAGAACGGCCTCTGCTTGCCAAAACTAGAGAAAAGCTCACACAGCAATGAAGACCTAGCACAGCCATAAACAAATAAATAAAATTTTAAGAACAATTAACATACAGAAACCACTTGTAGTTCTTTACACTAACAAAGAAATATAAGAAAGAGAAAGTAAAAAAAAAAATTCCTTTGAAAATTGAAACCAAAAAGAATAAAATACTTAGGAACAAACCTGACCAAGGAGGTGAAAGACTTATATATTGAGAACTGTAAAACATTGACAAAAGAAATGAAGATGATTTAAAGAAATAGTAAGATATACCATAGATTGGATTGGAAGAATTAATATTATTAAAATGGCCACACTATCCAAAGTAATCTATAGTTTAATGCAATCAATTTACCCGTGACATTTTTTACAGAACTAGAACATTCCTTCATTTCTCCGAAGAAGACATACAAATGGCCAACAGGCACATGAAAAGATGCTCACCATTGCTAATCACTGGACAAATGCAAATCAAAGCTACAATGAAGTATCATCTCACACAGATCAGAAGGACCATCAACTAAAAGTCTACAAATAATAAATGTAGGAGCAGATGTGGAGAAAAGGGAACCCTTGTACACTGTTAGTGGCAATGTAAATTGATGACGCTGCTATGGAAAACAGTATGGAGGTTGTTTAAAAAACTAAAAATAGAGTTACCATATGATTCAGCAACCCCACTCCTGGGCATACATCCAGAAAAGATGAAAGCGCTAATTTCAAATGAAACATGTAACCCCACCATGTTCAGAGCAGCACTATATATGACAGCCAATACACGGAAGCAACCTAAGTGTCAATCAATAGATGAATGGATAGAGAAGATGTGATACACACACAGTGGAATATTACTCAGCCATATAAAAGAGTGAAATAATACCATTTGCAGCAACATGCATGGACCTCGAGATTATCACACTAAGTGAAGTCATACAGAGAAAGACAGATATCATATGATATCATTTATATGTAGAACTTAAATAACAGTACCAGTGAACTTATTTATGAAACAGAAAAACTCACACAGAAAACAAACTGATGATTACCAAAGAAGAAGCATAATTAGAGTATGGAATCAACAGATGCATACCACTATATATAAAATAGATAAACAACAAGGATTTACTGTATAGTACAGGGAACTATTTTCAAAGTCTTGTAATAAATGACAGTGGAAAAGAATCAAAAAAAATATAAACATATACATATAAATGTATAACTGAATCACTCTGCTATACACCTCAAACTAAAAAGCTTCTGCACAGCAAAGGGAACCATGAACAAAATGAAAATACAACCTAATGAAGAAGAGAAAATATTTTTAATTACTGTATCTGGACAAGGGATTCCTATCCAAAAATTAATTTTTTAAAAACTCAAAACTCAATAGCAAAAAAATAGAGGATATGAATAGATATCTTTCCAAAGAAGATGTGCAAATGGACAAGCAAGGAAGGACAAGCAAGCAGGCCCAGGATGGAAAAGAGAGGATGGAAGGAACCCGAGTCCCTTGAGAATGCCAATGCACCCCAGAATTAACCATCACTGGAAAGCCTTACTTCTAGCATCTTACTATTTGAGATAAAAAAGAAAAAAAAATCCACTTATACCTGGGCTATAAAAACATCTTGACTGACAGAACAAGTAGGAAGTTACTGAAATATTTCATGTGAGACCACAATCTCCCCAGACCCAGCAGCTGAGAAGCAGGAGCTCCCTAGGGAGCCATAGACTTTCAGAATCAATTCTTAGAAGCTTATTCACACCATGGGTCAAGAGTCTCTTTAACATAAGGGGTATCACTAACCTGTCCGATCAACATCCTTTTTCATGGGCAGTATAGTATAATCCGGCTGGTCATCTGAGGCCTCATATATCCACGACTTGGGCTGCAGCATGGATTGGGGCTGTTTCCGGGGACTCCCCCTGCCTCCAACCCAATCTCCAGACCCATCTCGGAGCTGAACCTGCTGTAGGTACGGGATCCGGAAAATCCTGTTTTGGTCCAGGCTTAACTTCTTCAGTCTTCAATTAAGGAAAGTGAATACAGAATCACAGCAGTAATGATACCTCAGGGACATTTACCAAGCAACTTTAGGGAATGGACATGGAGTCAGTCTTGGACTCTTACTCCTCTGTGACCTTGAGCCAGTGACTTACCCTCTCTGGGTCTCAATATCCCTACCTCTAAAATGGGGGTAGCATTTATTCACCTTTTGAGGTTCTTGTGAGGATTAAATGACAAAATAATGTGGCACAAAGTAGTGTTCAGTAAATAGCATTTGAACCCCAAGTAAAATTTCCAGAGATCTAAAACTTAATCATTTAAAGGCCAGCATTTCATTGTTTTAACCAAATATAGTCAGGCCTCCACAATTATGGGTTCTATGTTGGTTGAATCTCTGGATGTATAGAGGGCCTTCTATAGATGGAACTCAGAGTTTAACTTATCTGATTCTCAGTCCTTTTTCTTTTATTTCATCTCCTCTCTTAGGGTTAGGATCCCGTTTCTGATAACATCTCATCCTAATCTCCTCTTTGCTGCTTCTAAACCAATCATGTGATCAGAAATATCTTTACTAATGCCCCACTTTTTTGGCTCAAGCTAAAGCTCAGAGGGGAGATGATTTACCCACAGCCACACAGCTGAGATAAGTGGAGGAACTGGGATTTAAAGCCAGGCCTTTTGGCTTCCAGAGCAGTACTCAAGGTGTGAGCAAGGATGGGGGTTACAGAGGGCCCTGCAGAGAGAGGCTTTTAGCTTTACCTCTTGAGCCCGGCCAGGCTGACAAAACAGTTGGGATTGGAGAGTTTGTTGTCATCCAGCATCAGTGTCTCCAGCGCTGGGAACCTCAGGATGTACCTCTTGGTGGTCAGCGACGTGACAGACGCCTCCCTGTGTGCACAAAGACCTGGGGTCATGATCAAGGGCACGGGACAAGCTCCATCATTCCCAGGAAGAAACGGAGGATAGGGAATCAATCAAGAGGCCTAACCAGGGGACTTCTCTCATGGTCTAGTGGTTAAGATTCCAGCCTTCTGAAGCAAGGGGACATGGGTTCAATCCCTGGTTTGGAACCAAGATCCTGCATGCTGTGTGGTGTGGCCCCCTCCCACCAAAAAAAAGAAGCCTAACCACCTTGGAAATTTCTCTAGTGCCCAAGAATGGTTTCTGCAGACAGAGGTACCAGAAAGTGTAATCCCCTCTCCAACTGACCCCCTTCCCCAAACCCCACTCACACATCCAATCTTTCGTATGGAGAAAGGTTGCATATATCCACTGATGGACTCAGCGAGACCAAGTTGGGGCAGGATGGAGAGGCATTAGTAATGTTCATGGAAGATATCAGGGTGGCAAAATTAGGGGAAACATTCTATAGGAAGAACACTGCACAATTTGGGGTCAGGGAAGACTCCCAAGTATGTTATGTCACCCTAACAACTGGTAACCACAGAAGCACTTGGAGATAATGACCCTGGCAGAGGCCAAGTGGGGTAAGGTAAGACAGATGAAGGGCACCATTCCTGGCCGCAGTGAGGCTCTCCTTTAAATGCCTTTGTAGAGTGCACACATTAGTATGGAACTGAGAAGTCTTTTCATAAATTCAAATTCTGAGGATCTTCAGAAACACTCGAGGGTGGGATTTAACAGGCTGAGGTCCTGAATCACACACGTGGGGTAGGAAGTGGTGGTATTTTAGGTACTATCATCAACGTGACCTCATTTGTGTCACCATGTGGATGAGGCTTAGGTAATTATTTCTAAGCACATGAGAGATAGATGACTCACATTGTGTTTTCACGGCTCCCTCCAACCCCATCCTTTCTATACACAAAAACAAACACATAGGGATACCTGGTCACACGCACACATACACATATTTGAATCACAGGCCTACAATAAGAGGACTGGAAAGTAGCCTTTCTTCTGAGCCCACTGCATTCCTGACATTGTGTTGTTTTATATATGTCATCTCAGAGGAGCACTGGGAAGGACAGGTGTGATCTCTCTCCTTTTCAGATGAAGAAATTCAAACTTAAGAGTCACTTGCCCAAAATCTCATAGTCAGAAAGTGGTAGAGCTCCAATTCGATTCCAGACCCCAGGCTCTTTCTACTACAGTGCCCACCTCTCACATCACATCTTCAAGCCCTATGTGAATTAAAGGGTGGGGAAGTGGAAGGGTAGCTGCTGGCTGGGTGAGAGAGAGGCTGACAAAGGTAGACAGTGAGTTCAAAAGCCTAAAAGGACTGTTAACAGTTCACCTAAAGGCAGCAATATTTCAAAGGTGAATTTAAAGACAGCACACAGCCAGTTGTGCACTCATTCATTCATTCAAACTCAAGAACTTTTTTAAACATATTTGTGGAGCCAGGCACAGGGAATACAAAGAGAGAAAGAACACATTCCCCTCTCAAAGTTCTTATAGTCTCGTGGCGGAGACAAATGCTCAGCACACAGTGAGACCAATACTAGAGCAGAGGCAGGCACAAAGCTTGACGGGAGTCACCCACTCAGGTGGGGCGAGCCCAGGGAAGGCAATGCTTAAGCTAAACCATGGAGACGGAGAGGGAGAGAACTCCTGAGACTGCTGGCTTTCACTGCTGAGGGCCCGGGTTCAATCCCTAGTTGGGGAACTAAAATCCCACAAGCCATGAGGTGTGGCCAAAGGAAAAAGAGGAGAGAGAATTTGCTACCTTCTTAAGAACTGTGAGAGAAGGAGAGACCAGGAGGACAAATCATTGTTTTGTGGCTACGGCTATGGTATTTTTAGGAGCTCTGGCTGGTCATGTGCCTCAACATGGGGCTCAGAGAAACACAGGCACGCACCTGTGGACAAATGGGGTGAGTCACTGAGAGGAGCAGGTCTGAGAGCTGACAGACAGAACTTCCGGGATGCTGCACAATGCTCAGGACTGATATTCAGCATGACCCCAGGCCTGAGTGTTAGATGCCTCAGTGTTTTTAGAGTAAATTCTTCCTTTTTTGTTACTCTAATAGTGATGGATTTCTTTAGATTATAACCATGATAATTCTGACTAAAAAGAGGAAGGGGTCAGATACTGTTTCCAAAAGAGCCCTGGCAAGGTGAGGGGCAAGAGGCTTGAAATCCAAAGACCAGAGACACTCAACAGAGTACGAAGGAAGCCTTTAGCTCCTGGTATTTTTCAGGGTCACAGATCATTCTCTTCCTCTTCCTGAAAGGACCAACTTTCACACAGTGAATTTTTAATCTACCTGAAAGCAATTATAGGATGGTGCACAGAAGCTCTGTTGATCTATAGTTAATTGGCCAATCTTTATTTTACTCCAGTGAAATATGAAACAGCTAAGAAGTAAGACTTTTCAAAAAATTCCTCTTAAGCTCCATAATAAAAAAGCTAGCTCTGACCTGTGTCTTGTGAAAAGTCACACTACTTTGCCTTTTCAAAGTTCAGCTCCAATTATAATATAGAGGAGTTTCATTTTGTCTCTAAAACACATGCCTTGAAATACGGGGGCCATCAATAGGTAGGTGAGGAAGACAAGATACAAAGCCTCACAGGAAAGCATCAGACTCTCCTGCTGAGCCCTTCCCACAGCAGTTTTGGGAGAAGAGTTCTTTGAAGTGGCAGGAGTCCGTCAGTAATGAAGAAACCAAGATTTCCAGCTGTAGTGCTATTTTTATTATAACTTCTCTTGGCAAAGGGAAGTGATACCATTTAAAATCTCGTAGCTTTAATGGAATTGCTTAGAAGGTAAGAGTCTGCCCTGGTGGCTGGGTTCCCATTCAGGAACGGGAATTTGAGTACCATATTAGAAAAAGCATGGGAGTGGGATCAGGAGCCCTGGGCTCTGGTTCTGGTGTTGCTGCTGCTTTGCTTGTTGTGTGGTTTCTAGTTGGTCTCCAGCATCTCTGGGCCTAGTTGGTTGTGAGAGGTGAGGAAGAAAAGAATTCAGGCTGATGACCATGTTTCTAGCCTGGACAACTGCACAGCAGATGAAGCCCAGGGCCATCAATGAGACCAGGGACACAGGAGGAAGAGGTGCTGGCATGGGCACGTGTCTGATGAGTTTGATACGGTAAGGAGGATACATGGGTGTATAGTTCAGATGACAAAAGTGAAGCAGAGAAATAACTTAAGACTTGGGAAGGGATGAGAACACTAAGACTATAAAGATCAAGAAAAACAGTGGGTTGAGAGTGGACAATGGGGGACCGAGATTTAAGAGATTAGCAGAAAAGGAGACTCGACAAGAGTGTGGACAGATGTGTGGGAAGAAAATGACAATGACACTTGTCTGAAGCCGCATTGCTTTCAAAGCATAAATATTTCAGTTGATACTCTGATGTAAGCAGGAGTATATTTATTCTCTGTTTCTTATATGTAAAGAAATAGGAAGTACAGGGTGGTGAAGACTTGTCTTACTTCATGTAATAAGACTTTCCACTGGAAACAACTAGAATGATGAATAAAGTACCTATATATTTTTAAAAAAAGACCTATCATTTAGACCTACTGCATGATCCAGCAATCCCACTCCTGGGCATATATCTAGAGAGGACCATACTTTGAAAAGATACACGCACCCCAGTGTTCACTGCCGCACTATTTACAATAGTGAGGACATGGAAGCAACCTAAACGTCCATCAGAGAGGAATGGATAAAGAAGATGTGGTATATATATACACACACAATAGAGTATTGCTGCCGCTGCTGCTAAATCGCATCAGTCGTGTCTGACTCTGTGCGACCCCACAGACGGCAGCCCACCAGGCTCCCCCGTCCCTGGGATTCTCCAGGCAAGAATACTGGAGTGGGTTGCCATTTCCTTCTCCAATGCATGAAAGTGAAATGTGAAAGTGAAGTTGCTCAGTGACGTCTGACTCTTCACGACTGTAGCCCACTAGGCTCCTCCGTCCATGGGATTTTTGAGGCAAGATACTGGAGTGGGGTGCCATTGCCTTCTCCACAATAGAGTATTACTCAGCCATAAAAAAGAAGGAAACAGTGCCATTTGCAGCAACATAGATGGACCTAAAGATTGTCATAATGATTGAAGTAAGTCAGAGAAGGATAAATCTTATGTGATATTACTTATATGTGGAATCTAAAAAAATGGTACAAATGAACTTATTTATGAAACAGAAATAAGAGTCACAGATGGAAAAAACAAACTTATGGTTACCAGGGAGGAAAGGAGGAGGGAGGGATAAATTGGGAGATTGGGACTGACATACACACTATTATATATAAAACAGATTAACTAATAAGGACCTACAGTATAGCACAGGGAACTCTGTACTCAATACTCTGTAATGACCTATATGGGAAAAGAATCTAAGAAAGAACAGACATATGTATATGTATAACATATTAACTTTGCTGTACACCTGAAATGAACACAATATTGTAAATCAACTATATTCCAATAAAAAATTTTTTAAAAAAACAAATAAAAAGATGCAAGAGATGCAAAGACAGTAAAGTACTGCGCCAAAATCTAAAACTCCAGAGACAGGAATTTCCCTGGAGGTCCAGTGTTAAGATTTCACCTTCCAATGCAGGGGGTTGTGGGTTTTATCTCTGGTTAGGGAGCTAAGATCGCATAGGCCTTGCAGCCAGAAAACCAAAACAAACAACAGAAGCAATACTGTAACAAGTTCAATAAAGATTTTTAAAATGGTTCATGTTAAAAAAAATCTTAAAAAAAATTAAAAATAAAACTCCAGACATAGAAACCAGGCATAAAAAGCTACTTTTGCCATAAGGATATTTGCTGATATTATTGAAAGAGAAGGTGGGGCGTATAATTGGAGATCCTCACTTGAATCTGGGATCCTAAAGAAAGGTACCCTCAGAACCAGAACTAAGCCCATTCCTCTCATCCCCAAACCAAGGGAAAACTACCTTGGAGTGAACAGAGAAAGGGAAGGCGGAGGGCAAGCTGGTCTTCCTGAAAAACTCCAGCCAATATTTGTATCATTGGAGTGGTTCATAAAATAGCCAGCTAGTTTATTTAGTTTAAAATGGTTCCATACCAGGCACCTAGGCACCTGGCCAAAATAAATGGAAAGGCTTATGGTCCTGCAGACTAAATACCATGAGCCAACTCTCTCCCAAGTATAAACTATAAAATCCAGACTATATATACATACGTACATATATATATATAAAAGACAATCTTCTTTAGGGCATGTGGGAACTAATAAGCTGTGAAAAGTTAGGGCACCAAGATTTGGAAGAAGGAGAAAACTTGAAGGGAATCATGTAACATTTGGGGCCACTTTTCGCCTAGGGCTCTCTGCTGACTCCAGAAGTGGCTGAGAAGCTAAGCAGAGATTCTGACAACCTTGCTAGTCCAGGAGGCCAAAAACTGGGGTCCAGAGTATGTCATAGAAAGGGAGCCCCAATCAACTGCCCCTGTTTTAAGTTAGGGCAATGGAAGACTAAATCCAAAGAGGAAGTGTGAACTAGAAAACTGTGATCCTTGCAGGGACTGAAGACTAGCTTCAAACAACTTCAATTTCTGTAAATGAATTAAGCTGATTTGGAGTTATTGGTGACCTATATAGCCAAAAAGACTCTAGATCTGGTGAGGAAAAAAAGTGATTAGAGTTGCCCACAGGGGGGAGTCACGGCTTCTCATTCAGTTCCTGACTATCTACATTTAAATTAAAACTAATCAAATTTTAATAAAATGAAATATTCAGCTTCTCAGTCACACTAACCACATTTCAAGTGCTCAATATGACTAGTGGCTACCATACTAGACAATGCAGATATAGAACATTTCCAACAATATAGAGAATGCTGATGAACGCTTTCAAACATAACTAGAAAATATCTGCAAATTGGTGCTAAGTCTGGGGTATGGGAGGCGTGGTGGTCCACACCAGAAAGTGAGCGAGTGTGACGATTCAAAGGAAGAATGGAAATTTAGCCTGTGAAGGGACCTGGTAAACTCACAAACCTACTTTGTGGTTATCTCCCCAGTTCTTATATCATTAGAAAAGATGCACTAAGCCACTGACAAAATAAGCACACTTTTTTTACTGACCAATAACATGAGGGCTATTATAATAGGAAGGGCCAAACTGAAGCCCTAGGAATTTTGCTTCCAAAACAGTAAATCAAAGGTAACTCTACATCTCTGAGGTAACTGCAGAGACTACCGCAAACACTAAAGACTGGAAAGGTAGAAGGATGATGAGTCCTATAACATCCCTGTTTATCTTGTTTATTTGACTTGTGCAGAAGACAGGTCTCAAAGAATGACTGTAAATTACTCGATCATGTGGTGATTCCAATTTCAGCCAGTGTTCCCTGCGTGAACTCTTCTTCCTGTAGCACATCAACACAGCCCCTAGCACTTGTGATACAGCTAAGGATGTTCCAGATGTTACTTTCTCTTTATCAATGAACAAGAACCACCAGAAGCAGTCTGCTTTCACCTGACAGGGACAGCAGTATACCTTTGTTCTCTTCCCTGGGGGCTACCTTAACTCTTTAGCTCTATCATAACCTAATCCATGGAAATCTTGATTATTTTGGTATTCCACAGAACACTATGTTGACTGGAGCTAAAGGGCAGGAAATTAAAATACTTTAGATGCATCAGTATGGATTGTGCTACAGGATGGAGGTAGACCTTACAAAAATTCAAGAAACTGGCACCGTGATTAATGTTCTTGATGTCCAAGTATCTGGAGCATGTTGGAATATACCTCCAATGTGAAAGACATCTTTCACTTCCTTTTACTAAGAAAAAGTTACAAAGCTTTGTTGGCTTTTTTTTTTTAATTTGGGCAGCCACACATAAAAATTTGTGCTGTTCTGATCCATTTACTGAGGCTGCTAGTTTTGTGTGGGAAGAGCAAGGCAAGGCTCTGCAACAGGTCCAACTGCCATGCAAGTTGCTCTCTGGGCATTATGTCATTTACTAAGGGTACTGGGTGTTATGACTCAGCAGGTCCAACTGTGTTCTGTCTAAGGCTGTATAGATAGGGTTACCATATATGCTGGTTTTCAAGGACAGTTTGAATTTTCACCTGCTATCACCATATAATTAATACTGATGCTTTTCCCTCTCAACGATATTCCTGGTTTGGATGATAAATAGAGTGAATGGTCACTCACTCTATGAATAGAGCCTTTGTAAGGCATCAATTACAGAATCATATTTTGAGCAAAGTTATGCTCTGTTCTTCATGTAACTATTTTCCTTTAGAAAAACAGCTTCTAGCTTACTCCTGTATGTTGGTCGAGACTGAACACCTGACAACGGGACACTAAGGTGACCACATTTCCTAAGCTGTGTATCATGACCTGAACGTTCAGAACTCTCTCAGCACATGAAAATAACACTGGAGATCAGCTCAAGCAAATCTGGAAAGTTGAATGAATTAACATTGCTTAGATTTCTATGATGCCTACTCCTGCTGTACTGTTTCTTGTCAACCCATAACTAATGTACTATGACCACCGGGTGCAGGAAAACAATATGCAATTGGATTTACAAATGGTTTTGCATGATATGCTGATACTAACCAAAACCAGACTGCTGCAGGATTATAGCTCCATACAAAGGTGGCTCTGAAAGACAGNTAACTAATGTACTATGACCACCGGGTGCAGGAAAACAATATGCAATTGGATTTACAAATGGTTTTGCATGATATGCTGATACTAACCAAAACCAGACTGCTGCAGGATTATAGCTCCATACAAAGGTGGCTCTGAAAGACAGGGGAGGAGAAATCCTCCCAAGAGATAAAACCCAGAACAATAGATCTGACTGTTCATTTTCCTTGGTTGGTGAGATAGCCAAAAGTGCAGGTCTGTGCTGATTCATGGGCAGTAGTTTAGCTGATGAGTCAAAGCTTGGAAACCATAATGTAAAACTGCTGACAGGGAGGACCGAGGGGGAATTATGTGAATGGACCTCTCAGAATGAATAGGATGAGAATTATTTGTATCTCGTGTGAATTCTCACAAAGACTATCCACTTTAGAGAAGACTCTCAATGATCAGGTGAACAAGATGACCCATGCCATGAATGTCAGTTAGATACCCTGCTACTTGCAAAATNAAAACTGCTGACAGGGAGGACCGAGGGGGAATTATGTGAATGGACCTCTCAGAATGAATAGGATGAGAATTATTTGTATCTCGTGTGAATTCTCACAAAGACTATCCACTTTAGAGAAGACTCTCAATGATCAGGTGAACAAGATGACCCATGCCATGAATGTCAGTTAGATACCCTGCTACTTGCAAAATGGCCTTGGCAGCAGGGAAGAAGGCTACATACTTCCCCTCCACAAAGTTCATTTGGCTACCAGTCCTGTTGAACACCCAACCTGCCAATAACAGAGGCTAATGCTGAGTTGCTAACATGGCACCATTTCTAGGAGGATTAGCCAACCATCCAGTAGAAGGATGACTAGAGTGGACGCTTACTTTCATAAAAGGAGCAGTGATTTTTTTTTTTCTTACTGAAATATGTATGTATTTGAGACAAGGATTTTCCCTGCCTAACCACAGTGTTCTGCCAAGCATCACAATCTGTGGGTTTACAGAACGTCTTATTCATTATTTAAATAGTACACATAGCATTGTTTTTAACCATGGAACACATTTCATTGCAAGGAAGTACAATAATGGACTCAAGGACATGGAGTTTAATTTTTTGCCATGTACTCCATCACACAGGAATAGCTGACCTAACAGAATTGTAAAACAGTCTTCTGACAACTTATTTATTCCACTAGTTAGGAGACTACCCACTGTGAGGTTGGATGCTGACTTACAGGATGAAATGTCACATAAACTAGCAACTAAAACTGATTCTGTTTTTCTCATACTGGATCATAAGGGCCTAGGAATGAATGAATGAAAATGAAAGCAGCTCGTCTTACAATTTGCTTCTAATTCCTGCAGCTCTGAGTTCCAAAGTTAG
>SJYT01023462.1:294542-349622 GCA_006410635.1 Cephalophus harveyi | reverse complement strand
TGTTGGAGAAGACTCTTGAGAGTCCCTTGGACTGCAAGGAGATCCAACCAGTCCATTCTGAAGGAGATCAACCCTGGGATTTCTTTGGAAGGAATGATGCTAAAGCTGAAACTCCAGTACTTTGGCCACCTTGTGGGAAGAGTTGACTCATTGGAAAAGACTGTGATGCTGGGATGGATTGGGGGCAGGAGGAGAAGGGGACGACAGAGGATGAGATGGCTGGATGGCATTAGTGACTTGATGGACACGAGTCTGAGTGAACTCCGGGAGTTGGTGATGGACAGGGAGGCCTGGTGTGCTGCAATTCATGGGGTCGCAAAGAGTCGGATACGACTGAGCGACTGAACTGAACTGAACTGATCTGTACAAATAAAAGAACACATTTATTTAATCAAGAATGAATCTTTTTCAAATTCTGAGGTTTGGAAGAGTGAAGGAAAAGGAGGGTACATAATTTTGGTGTCAGCTGCTTAAAATGATAATGTGTTGTCTTTTGTTCTTTAGTCGCTAAGTTGTGTCCCACTCTTTGCTTTTAATAAAGAGGAACCTCACTTAATGCTGATGCCAGGGGAAAAATAATAAAGATCTCCACTTCTGGCTTACCTAGGGGACCTCGGAGCAGAGAGCCCCAAGGGCATCCCCAAGAGCCTTTAAAAAGATTTCTGAAGTCAGTCATTTGCATTGTAATATTAAGACTTTCTCTGTCATTTTATGCTTGTTCTCTGACTTGTGGACAGTGGACATTCTCAGCGGTTATATGACATGTTACATCATAAGAAACTGGATATGAGAATTCAACTCTATTGTTAAGTTAGACATTTCCAAACTCTAAGTATGGATATGTAGTGCTATGTAGAATAATACCACTGTTCTCAATATGTCTGTTTGTTTTGAAAAGTAGAGTTATTTTCCATAAAATATATGGTATTTATGTTAATACACAGACAGTTTATTGTCATTATTTAAAATAAGAAGGGACATTTTGCCTTCCAAGGCAGGGAGGCGCGAATTAGATCCCTGGTTGGGGCGCTGGTATCCCACGTGCCTTGCAGCCAAAATAACAAAAAATAAAACAGAAACAATATTATAACAGGTTCAATAGGCTTTTAAAAAATGGTCCACATGAAATCTTTAACAAGAAAATAAATGTTTAAAACACTCGCCATCTTAATTTCTAACATAGTAAATACCGACAGACATAACTAAAAGCATTTTGGAATCCTTAATTGCTTTTTAAAAATGTAGACATTTCCAAACTGCTGGCTCCCAGTTTATCACAGAAAGCTTTGCTGGCAGCTCCCTTTGCTACTATGGCATCTGTCTCACTGGAATGGCAAAAGGACCACCAAAACTGGCTTGGCCAGTTCTGAAAGGAGATTACATTTTATATATGTTTTCTAAGTCTCAGCGCCCTTAGGGATGTGTCTGGGTATCTCCCGATGATCGGGGCAGTGAGTCCCTGTGGATATCATTATCTGTTGTCGTTCAGTCCCTAAGTTGTATCCGACTCTTTGCAACCCCATGGACTGCAGCACACCAGGCACTTCTCTCCTTCACTGTCTCCTGGAGTTTGCTCAAACTCATGTCCATTGAGTCTATGATGCTCTCTAACCATCTCATCCTCATATCATCATAGTTGGAAGCTTCAAACTGGAGCAGTCTAACTTGCTTGTGGTATCTAGAATTCCGGAAGCATTGCAGGGAAAAGCCAATTCTGACTCCACCTTGGAACTGTTTCTTTGACTTGCTTTCCATTGCTTTTGTTACACATAATTATACATAAATATATATTGATGATATATATCCCATCACAAAGAGAGTTTGCTCAAACTCAGGTCCATTGAGTTGATCCCATCCAACCATTTTGTCCTCTGTTGCCCAGTTTTTCTCCTGTCCTCAATCTTTCCCAGCATCAAGATCTTTTCCAATGAGTTGGCTCTTCCCCTGCCTGTCTCTGTGAGTGTTAAAGTGCCTTTTTTCAGGATTCTGTCCACCTATAGATGGCAGGAAGGAAGGAATAAACACATCCCCCTGCCTGAGGCAGGTCATTCTAGGAGGTATGTGCAAGATTAATGTCCTTTTATACAGTGGAAGTGAGAAATAGATTTAAGGGTCTAGATCTGATAGATAGAATGCCTGATGAACTATGGAATGAGGTTCATGACATTGTACAGGAGACAGGGATCAAGACCATCCCCATGGAAAAGAAATGCAAAAAAGCAAAATGGCTGTCTGGGGAAGGCTTACAAATAGCTGTGAAAAAAAGAGAGGTGAAAAGCCAAGGAGAAAAGGAAAGGTATAAGCATCTGAATGAAGAGTTCCAAAGAATAGCAAGAAGAGATAAGAAAGCCTTCTTCAGCGATCAATGCAAAGAAATAGAGGAAAATAACAGAATGGGAAAGACTAGAGATCTCTTCAAGAAAATTAGAGATATCAAGGGAACATTTCATGCAAAGATGGGCTTGATAAAGGACAGAAATGGTATGGACCTAACAGAAGCAGAAGATATTAAGAAGAGATGGCAAAAATACACAGAAGAACTGTACAAAAAGGATCTTCATGACCTGGATAATCATGATGGTGTGATCACTCATCTAGAACCAGACATCTTGGAATGTGAAGTCAAGTGGGCCTTAGAAAGCATCACTATGAACAAAGCTAGTGGAGGTGATGGAATTCCAGTCTTCATGGGAAATAAATGGAGAAACAGTGGAAACAGTGTCAGACTTGATTTTTCTGGATTCCAAAATCACTGCAGATGGTGACTGCAGCCATGAAATTAAAAGACACTTACTCCTTGGAAGGAAAGTTATGACCAACCTAGATAGCATATTCAAAAGCACAGACATTACTTTGCCGACTAAGGTCCATCTTGTCAAGGCTATGGTTTTTCCAGTAGTCATATATGGATGTGAGAGTTGGACTGTGAAGAAGGCTGAGCACCGAAGAATTGATGCTTTTGAACTGTGGTGTTGGAAAAGACTCTTGAGAGTCCCTTGGACTGCAAGGAGATCCAACTAGTCCATTCTGAAGGAGATCAACCCTGGGATTTCTCTGGAAGGAATGATGCTAAAGCTGAAACTCCAGTACTTTGGCCACCTCATGTGAAGAGTTGACTCATTGGAAAAGACTTTGATGCTGGGAGGGACTGGGGCAGGAGGAGAAGGGGACGACAGAGGATGAGACGGCTGGATGGTATCACTGACTTGATGGATGCGAGTCTGAGTGAACTCCAGGAGTTGGTGATGGATAGGGAGGCCTGGCATGCTGCGGTTCATGGGGTCGCAAAGAATCGGACATGACTGAGCGACTGAACTGAACTGAACTGAATGTCCTTTTTACTTTGTTTCCTGACCTCCCCTGCCCATTTCTGAGCCATAAAATAACCTGGCATCCAGACCCCGAACAAGATGATTAGTTCAAGACATTAGTCTGCCATTTTCTCAGTCAGTCAGCTTTCCAAATAAAGTCATATTCCTTGTCTCGACACCTTGTGTCTCAGATTCATTCACTTGTCCTGCACGTATCAGATCAGCCTGAACTAGGCAACAGTGGGATGTCTGCTTTACAAAAGTTAATCAGCGTGACTCAGAAAGATATTAATAAATGATATTCCTTAAAAGCCATCTGAGTTGGCTTCCACTTTGGGAGCGTCCCACACAGGCCAATGCATGTAATAATTGCTCAAATGGAGCTTGGAAAGGAAGGAATAGTTCATCTGCTGAAATAATTTAGAATAGATTTCAGCAGACATTTCTGGAGATGGGGATACTTCCCTGGTGTCTCAAATGCTGAAAATGATGGAGACCTGGGTTTGGTCCCTGGGTCAGGAAGATCCCCTGGAGAAGGAAATGGCACCCCACTCCAGTGTTCTTGCCTGGAGAATCCCACGGACAGAGGAACCTGGTGGGCTACAGTCCATGGGGTCACAGAGAGTCAGACACGACTGAGCGACTAACACTCCTGGGTATGGAGGACTTTTCAGCTGCCAGACAATCTGGCCCAAACCCTTCAAAGCCACTTCCTAGTGTGATGGCAGTCTCCTCCTTAAGCTCCCACTGGGAAGGCAGGCCTGCCCCGCCCACGGTGGTGAGGAACTAGCCTGGCATGGCAGTGCCACCACAGGGCTCAATCCGGGCTGTCTGCACGTTCTATGTGATCCTGCGCGCCCATCCAGTCGGGCAGGTACACACCCAGTTGAGGTCGGCGGTGAGCGGCGCGCGGGCGGGGCGCCAGGCACTGGGAAGGTGCTCAGGGAAGGAGGTGGCGAAAATGCGCTCGACTGGGGCGGGGGGCGGCGATCTGCACTCCCGGGCGGCCCCTGTCCGGCTGGGCGACCTTGGGGGAGACAACTCCGTCTCTGGACGAAGGTGTGGAGCTCTCGTCCACTGCCCGTGCGTCTTCCTGCCTTTGTTCCTGCCGGCCTTTGCCAAGTAGGCCTAAGCTGGCTTCTCCGGAGTGAGTGGGTGTTTGGAATTTCCGTGTAGACTGCCGGGCCCAGAAGGATCCCCGAGGTCAAGGGCCCGCAGGGGAGTCTTCGCGCGACGCGCGGGTGGGGCCCGGGCGCCACCACGGGGAGCAGGGGCCGAGGGCTGGGTGACAGAGGGCATGTCGCTGAGCCCCCAAGGGAGAACTGGGCAGCCTGGAAGAAGGGACCCGCCCCGAGGCCCCCACGGCGCCTCCCGGGGCGTGGAGGCTCCCGCTGATGCCAGATTCTGGAGATGGGCGCTCAGAGCGAGAACGAGGCCGGGGAGGGAGCAGTCTTGGGTGACACGTCCGGGTACACGGGGGTGCCAAAGTTGGAGGGCTCCCGGTGAAGAAGGGAAGGTGGGTGGCCCAGCTGGGATCTCTGAGATTCAGAGGTCTCACTACCCAGGCTCTGTGCCAGAGGAGCGCGCGCCGTGCCCGCTGCTCCCCTTCTCATGCCATCCTCTTTCTTTCTCGCAGCTGATAGGGGAATGCTGTCCTTGCTCCTCTGCGTCGTGTCCATCGCTCTTCCGCGCTTTACCAGAGCAGGTACGTCGGGTTAGTTCGGGTCTCAGCGGCTGCCCTCCCTCCCGATCTCCCCGCCGCTCTGTGCGAGCCCCGTCTCGAACCCTGGAGCATCGCGTGCGGTGACTCTTGCCCCAGTGATCCAGGCAGAATCCCGCGGGATGGGGAAACTGCAGGTTTCAGCTCCCAGTGTCTGATGCCCTGCTGCGGAATGTCACCTTTGAGCTTTTAAGTGACTTGAAGCGGGGAGGAGTTGGGCAAAGTTGCAAGTCAAGACTCGAGTTAAAACGCACAAAGAGATTAAGATGCCTCTGTTTTATATGTCAAAGGGCCGTTTTAGACCAAGGTAAAAAGCAAAGAAACTAGCAATGGAACAAATTACTTCTAAGAAAAACTAAGCAATGTGTTAGAAACGAACTTTAATGTGAGGGAATTGTTTAACAATCCTTTGTGGGACAAAATACAGGTTTTATTTGGGACAGATTGAATTAACTGGAAGGCAGAGCTGAAGAAAAACAGGTCAAATGGGGCTCAGGAAATCTCTGAAGGAGGAGAATGAAGGAGTTAGGGTCTTAGAAGAAAGTGTGAAGAAAGTGAAAGTTGCTCAGTCGTGTCCTACTCTTTGAGACCCCATGAACTATACAGTCCATGGACTTCTCCAGGCCAGAATACTGGAGTCAGTAGCCTTTCCCTTCTCCAGGGAATCCTCCCAACCCAGGGATTGAACCCAGGTCTCCCGTATTGCAGGCGGATTCTTTACCAGCTGAGCCACAAGGGAATAGTAGGGAAAGAGAAAATCATTCCAAATGGGAAAGATGATTTGGGGATGGGGGGAGGATTGGATTCAGTAAATTCCCTCTTAGGGACAGATGGAAGGAGTTTGGGTTATACTTCCACATCAGCAGACTGTTTTTAGGAAACTCTCATGCTGAGAAAATTTATAAATAAAATTTCAAATCAGCAAGAAAATTGAGGTGTTTGTTCAAACAAATAAAAACCAACACCAGCACTCTCAGTGGTGATTATTTTTTCCCTTTTCTTCCCTAGATGCTTGCGAGGACTTGACTCTGCAAGAGATGGCATCAGTAGACCAGCCTACAGCTTTTAATTGCATCTACTCTCTGCCAACATCGGGGAAAGTAGATGCAATGTGGTATAAATATCCTAGCAAAATCCCAATATCCAAAAACACACAATCTAGAATTTACCAGAACCAAAATTGGATTTTGTTTCTCCCTGTGAAAGGGGAGGACTCTGGGATCTACCAGTGTCATACAAAGTAAGTTCCTCACTCAAAATAGAGCTCTCTCTTACTCATATATGTGTGTGTATATATGCTGTTGTTGTTGTGTAGTTGCTAAGTTGTGTACGACTCTTTTGCAACTTCATGAGCTGTAGCCCACAAGACTCCTCTGTCCATGGGATTTCCTAGGCAAGAACACTGCAGTGGGTAGCCATCTCCTTCTCCAGGAGATCTTCCTGACCCAGGGATTGAACCCAAGAGTCCTGCATTGGCAAACATATTCCTTACCACTGAGCCTTCAGGGAAACCCTGTGTATATATGTGTATATACATATGGGTATAATTCTTTTAGAAAAATTCTTGATAAACTCTTAATCAATGTAGAAAACTCAATGAGTCTTTTTGTTTTGATTTGTTTCTTTGTTTTAATTTATTTATTTTTTAATTTTATTTTTACTTTATTTTACTTTACAATG
The DNA here is from genome assembly GCA_006410635.1 of Cephalophus harveyi. Taxonomy (NCBI): domain Eukaryota; kingdom Metazoa; phylum Chordata; class Mammalia; order Artiodactyla; family Bovidae; genus Cephalophus; species Cephalophus harveyi. The sequence goes on along the minus strand of SJYT01023462.1, from coordinate 342,911 downwards.
AGGAAAATATTACAAAAAAATAAAAGTATTTATCTACTTAAAAAAAAAGAAAACTCAATGAGAACAATATAGTTTTTGTGATTGTTATGAGATGGTTTCAATCAATAGGCTTTTAAACAGAAGAGATTTGTAAATCAGCTGCTGAAACAGGAAATGCATCTTTTCTCCTTGAAATGCTGCCTAAGATTAGCCCAGCTTACAAACCCTATTTATCCCATATGATTGCTGCCTTCTTTCTTGAAATAAAAGTTTTTGTGACTGGAAGCTCATCCAGATCGGTATATGCCTCCTTTAAGCCTTTTTTTTTTTTGTAAGGAATCTGTTGTAGGAATTTAACAGTGTCCAAGCATCAGGTGTGTTCCAGATCTCATGCTAAGGCTTGTGCTAGGAAGCAACGTGAGTGAGTGATACAGGTTTGGTGGGAGGTAATTGAGTCTGGCGGGGACTGCGGTGAACAGGAAAACATATACCTCACCAAAATCGGCAATCTATTCAGTTCAGTGGTGGCACAGGCAGTAAAGAATCTACTTGCAATGCAGGAGACCCAGATCCCTGAATTGGGAAGATCACTTGGAGAAGGGAATGGCGACCCACTCCAGTATTCTTGCCTGGAGGATCACATGGAGAGAGGAGCCTGGCAGACTATAGTCCTTGGGGTCGCAAAGAGTCAGACACGACTGAGTGACTAACACACATACTCATTCAGTTCAAGGACATCTTCCAAATTGTCAAGGTAACCTGGAAATTAGAATGAGTGTGTATGTGGTTACTTTTCCAATAAGCTTTGTGTGTGTGTCCTAATTAACTTCTGCAGACCTGATTTTGGCTGAGGGTCCCATTTTGTTATCCTCCTTTGCCACCGGGCCAGAGAAGGCAATGGCACCCCACTCCGGTACTCTTGCCTGGAAAATCCCATGGACGGAGGAGCCTGGTAGGCTACAGTCCATGGGGTCGCTAAGAGTCGGACATGATTGAGCGACTTCCCTTTCACTTTTCACTTTCATGCATTGGAGAAGGAAATGGCAACCCACTCCAGTGTTCTTGCCTGGAGAATCCCAGGGACGGGGCAGCCTGGTGGGCTGTCTATGGGGTTCCACAGAGTCGGACACGACTGAACTGACTTAGCAGCAGCAGCAGCAGCCATTGGGTATGACCTGCATGAATTATTTGACCTCCACGAGCCTGGCTTTCTTATCTGTAAAGTGGAAATCAGACCAGTCAGATAGGATTGAAGTAAAAATTACCCCAGATCCCATGTGAAGTACCCCAGAAATGCAGTTGCATCTTTCCTCTCTCATGGTCCCTAGGGTCTCTAGGTCCTTTTCTGTGTTTCCAGATGACCACATGCCTCTCTGATTCCTGCCAGATTCCTCATTTCCATGTGATTGACTCAGGGTACGCTGTTACTCAGTGACACACGTGCAAGCGCCGGTAGTCCCATCCCCACAATTTCACTCTCTGCAGACCAGCCGCCCATGTCTTATGGGGTCTGATTTACTGTTTCCTCTAGGTTATTAATTAACTGGAGTTGGAGATCTTATGTCACATGAATCTGTCTAGCTGTCCAGTCTGGATTTCTTCATTTTCTACTCTAACTGGGGCTTTATTTTTCTTTATTTTTGTTGGAGGATAATTGATTCACAATGTTGTGTTAGTTTCAGGTATAGAGCAAAGTGATTCAGTCATACATATACATATGAAAAGGGAAAGTTTTATTTGCTCAGTCGTGTCTGACTCTTTATGACCCCATAGACTGTAACCCATCAAGTTCCTCTGGCAAGAATACTGGAGTGGGTTGCCATTCCCTTTTCCAGGGGATCTTCCTGACCCAGGGATCAAATCCTGGTCTCCTGCATTACAGGCAGGTTCTTTACCTTCTGAGACATCAGGGACCCTGATGTATTTAGCTCATTTCAATATGTATTTTCTCTCAACAAGAATATTCTCTTACATCATCACCAAATAGTTATCACATTCAGGAAATTTAACCAACACAATACTTTTATCTACTCCCCGATTCATATAGTAGTTTTATCTATCTTCTACAGGATGACTTTTATAAGTGTTTTTCTTCCTTTTCCTGTAGAGGATCCAATTCAGGATCATTGCATTGCATTTAGCTGTATTTTTTGTTGTTTTTTTTAAATTGGAGGATAATTGGTTTACAGTGTTGTGTTGGTGGGCTTCCTTGCTGGCTCAGTGGGTAAAGAATCCACCCACAATGCAGGAGACGACCGCAGGCAGACATGGGTTCGATCCCTGGGAAGGGAAAATTCCCAAGAGGAGAGCATGGCAACCCGCTCCAGTATTTTTGCCTGTAGAATCCCACGGACAGAGAAGCCTGGTGGGCTACAGTCTGTGGGGTCATGAAGAGTCAGACATGACTGAAGCAACTGAGCACGCACACACACTGTGTTGGTTTCTGCTGTACAACAGTGTGAATCAACTATAAGTATACATGTGTCCCCTCCTGGTAAGCCTCGCTCCCACAACCCCACATCCCACCCCTCTTGATCATCACAGAACCCCAAGCTGAGCTCCTGGTGCTATAGAGCTGCTTCGTGCTGTCTGTTTCACACATGGTAGTGTGAATATGTCAATGTTACTCTTTCAATTCGTCCCACCCTCTCCTTCCCGCTATGTCCAGAAGTGAAATCAGAAAAAGAAAAATGAATATTGTATATTAATGCATGCATATGGAATCTAGTCGGAGAAGGCACTGGCACCCCACTCCAGTACTCTTGCCTGGAAAATCCTATGGACAGAGGAGCCTGGTGGGCTGCAGTCCATGGGGTCGCTAAGAGTCAGACACGACTGAGAGACTTCACTTTCACTTTTCACTTTCATGCATTGGAGAAGGAAATGGCAACCCACTCTAATGTTCTTGCCTGGAGAATCCCAGGGACAGTGGAGAAGGCAATGGCACCCCACTCCAGTACTCTTGCCTGGAATATCCCATGGACGGAGGAGCCTGGTGGGCTGCCGTCCATGGGGTCGCTAAGAGTTGAACATGACTGAGCGTCTTCACTTTCACTTTTCACTTTCATGCATTGGAGAAGGCAATGGCAACCCACTCCAGTGTTCTTGCCTGGAGAATCCCAGGGATGGCGGAGCCTGGTGAACTGCCGTCTATGGGGTCACACAGAGTTGGACACGACTGAAATGATTTAGCAGCAGCAGCAGTAGCATGGAATCTAGAAAATGGTACTGATGAATCTATTTGTGGAATAGAGACTCAGATGAATAGAATGGACTTGTTTATTTTTAATCTCTTTTCATTGGGAAAAGATCTTCAGCTTGTTGTGTGTGTGTATGTAAGTGTGTGTGACGTTGACATTCTTAAGGAGTATAGGCAGTTGTTTTATATTGCATCTCTTAATTTGGGTTTGCTAGATATTTCTTCCTCAGTCAGTTCAGGCTGAGCCTCCTTGGCTGGAATGCTATGGAAGTGGTTTGCATTCTTTTCAGACAGCACACTCAGAGGTGCCTCTTGTTCACATGCTTGTTCTTAGGGATGTTCATTTTGATTATTTGGATAAGATGTCCTCCCATGTTTCCACAATCCAAATACTTTTTTTTTTTTTCCTTCTGTAATGAATGACTTGTGAGATGTATGTTGTCTTGTTGAGGCAAAGTGTTGGACACAGTGCCTGGAAGACGATCAGGAAATTTTTGGAGATGGACGGAATCATTTGGTTCTTTGACTGTTTGAGTTCCTGAAGTTACAATCTGTTGTTTTCTTACAGTGATACGGACATCTGTCCCACAATGCAAGTCAACCTTACTGTGTTTGAAAAATATTCGTGTGGTGCTTCCGGAAACAGTCAACTGAACATGCCTCATGAGTACAAGCAGATTCTGCAGGTCGGAAGAGATGACATCCTTATATGCCATCTCAACTTCCCAAACAATTTTTATTTGGATTCAGTAAAGTGGTATAAGGTAAAAAAAAAAAATCCTAATGATATTTTCCTTCCTGTTCTTTAAAACCTCAGGGTTTTTTTTTTTTGTTGTTGTTGTTTTAAAAGTTACCTTTTTTTTTTTTTTTAAATAACTTTATTCGTTGGCTGTGCTGGGTCTTTACCGCTGCGTGGGCTTTTCTCTGGTTGTGGCTACAGGGGATACACTCTCAGTGTGGTCCTCAGGCTTCTCATTGCGGTGGCTTCTCTTGTTGAAGAGCGTGGACTCTGGGGTGTGTGGGCTCGGTAGCTGGGGTGCTCTGGCTTAGTTGCTCTGTGGCATGTGGGGTCTTCCCCGACCAGGGATTGAACCCATGTCTCCTGCGTTGGCAGGTGGATTCTTTACCACTGAGCCACCAGGGAAGCCCTGTGTTGTGCTGTACTTAGTTGCTAAGTCGAGTCTGACTCTTGTCGACCCCATAGACTGTAGCCACCAGGCTCCTCTGTCCATGGGGATTCTCCAAGAAAGAATACTGGAGTGGATTGCTATGCCCTCCTCCAGGTCTTCCCAACCCAGGGATCGAACCCAGGTCTTCCCACCAGGGAAACCCTACGTTGTACCTTCTAAAGCGAAATTGCTAAAGAAAGAGATTTGTGACCTAATTGCAATTGATAATTTAACCCTGCAAATTACTTATTTTTAATTTATAGTTATTAGAGCTTTGTAATTGCTTATTTGTATCCACCCCTCCCCCAGTTATTCTTGCTTTTCAGACTATCCTTCATTATTCTTTTTCATTAAGATTAATTAAGTAGTTTCACTGAGTGGATAATGGTTTCTTTGCATGCACAGTCCATGCACAGGATTCAAGAATCACAAAGTATCGGAAGGCACACCCTGGAAAATCTCCTTCTCAGTTCTAATCCATATTTCCTGGGCCCATTGGCTGCTATCATTAGTTCCTTGCAGGCTTTGCATCATCCTTGTGTAATTCCATACAAGCATACTGGTAGCAGCCGTCCTGGGAGGCTCAGCATGCTGGCATAAGTCCTTTTGGAGAAGGTCGCCATATGTCCTAGTCCTTCCTTTTTTATGGAAACGGGGCATCATATACTTACCCTTCTACACTTTGTGTTTTACCTTCAGACTTTCTCCTTTCCTGACCGTATCAGCAGATAATAATGTATAAGGCATAATCCTGGGCAAGCAGGAGCACAGGCTAGCATAGTATTTAATATTTGGACTAGTTTTTTCCTGCCTCTGCCCATTAGCCTTTGCCAGTACAACCATCTGGATCATAAGTTCTCTTTGTGGGAATGTTTCCATCTACTGACTCCATTTATTTAATGGCCATAGGATTGTTCAAATTTCTTGCTTATTCTTGAATGGGTTTTGGTAAGATTTTGTTTTCTAGGAGGTTGTTCTTTTCATTAAATGTTACAGATGCTCTGGTGTGAAATTACTAAACAGTTTCCATGCTCTGCTTTTAATGTCTCCTTCTGTAGTAAGGTTTAACTTTACTGCCTACTACACTGTGTTTCTCTGTATCTCTGTCTGTCTCTCACACACACTCTCTCTCTTATTCAGTCTCGGAAGAGATTTGTCAGTTCTGTTACTCCTTTCAAAGAACCAATCTCCGCCTTTATTGATCCTCTCTGTTATATATTTCACATTCATTGAGTTTGTTTCTGTTTTCTTCTCCCACAGGAATGTGGCAATGAATGTCCTTTTCCCTGCCTTTTATTTTTTCTTTTCCATTATGGTTTCTTACACAATACTGACTATAGTTCCCAATGCTGTATAGTAGGTCTTTGTTGTTTGTTTTATGTATGGTAGTTTATATCTGCTAGTCCCAAACTCCTAATTTATTCCTCCATCCCTTCCTTTGACAATCATATATCTTGAGTCTGTTTTTGTAAATAAGTAGTTGTATCATGTTTTAGATTCCATATATAAGTCATATCATATGATATTTGTCTTTCTCTGTCTGATTTACTTTACTCAGTATGATAATCTCTAGGTCCATCCATGTTGCTTCAGATGGCATTATTTCATTCTTTTTTATGACTGAGTAATATTGAGATATAGATAGATAGTTGCAGATATATACCTCAGATCTCCTTTATCCATTCATTTGTTGATGCCCGCTTTTTCAGTCAAGTCCTCACTTGGTGAATCAATCAGAAGGACTTGAGTATGGTTCCACGTTGATCTTTAGGCTATTTGGGAAATTGAGTTAGGAAGGGGGGATCATCAAGACAGTGTGTGAAGTGGAACGGATGGAACGAGGGGGCATTTCTTACTCACCTGGGCTTGCAGCCTTACTTGGTGCCATTGGATGGTGGTGCATTGGGGGACTTGGGCTCTTGTGGGTGGAGGACATTCTTGCTTGTTCACATCCTCTTACCAAACTCCTTTTGGAAATTGAGTTAGGAAGGGGGGATCATCAAGACAGTGTGTGAAGTGGAACGGATGGAACGAGGGGGCATTTCTTACTCACCTGGGCTTGCAGCCTTACTTGGTGCCATTGGATGGTGGTGCATTGGGGGACTTGGGCTCTTGTGGGTGGAGGACATTCTTGCTTGTTCACATCCTCCTACCAAACTCCTTTATGGAGCAGGTGTAATCCTTCCCCGTGAGTCTTACTTCCTGTCTATGCAGGCTTCTCTTCTCTCAACTCATGTTTATAATACTCACTCTAGCCTGTAGGATACTCTTTGTCAAATTTTCTGGGGATATATGTTTCATATATATATATATATATATACACTGATGTGCTCAGTTGTGGCCGACTTTGCGACCTCATGAACTGTAACACCAGGCTCTTCTGTCCATGGAATTTTTCAGGCAAGAATATTGGAGTGGGTTGCCATTCCCTTCTCTAGGAGATAATATATATGTATCTTACAAAATATATATCTTATATAAATATATGCTTCTCTGGTGGCTCAGACAATAAACTGTCTGTCTGCCTGCAAGGCAGGAGACCCAGGTTCGATCCCTGGGCCAGGAAGATCCCTTGGAGAAGGAATCTGGTAGGCTGTACAGTCCATGGGGTTGTAAAGAGTCAAACACAACTGAGCTGCTTCACTATATACATATATATGTCTTCAATTAGCTTATAAATTACCTAAGGTCTAGAGATCACATAGATTGCTTGTCTCCCTATGGTTCATGGACTGATGCTAATTAGGAATGTAACTGATACCCTAAGATACTCTTTGAATTGAAAAAAAGTGGTTTGTTTTTTTTTTAAAGGACTGTATAGAGATAGAAGGAGAACGGTTTATTTCTCGGGGAAAAAAGCTCTTAGTGAAGAATGTCTCGGTGGAGGACAGAGGGAACTATGAATGTCAAGCCAGCCTCACACATGCAAAGAAACAGCACACTGTTTTCAATAGCATCTCTGTGACTGTCAGTAAGTACGCGCTTACCCTTCACCTTGACTGCTCTTGGGTTTGCTCAAGATGAGTGGTTTTGGGCAGAAGATTTCTCCATCCTGATTTTCCTGAGGATTAACAGGCTCTCAAGTATGTCTTTATTAGGATCAGAGGTTAGGGATAGTTCAGTGAAAGGCAATGAGCAGTTTAATTTTCTCATCTGAAAAGATAGAAGACTCAAAACTCCTGGTTTGTGCATGAAAATTAAATGAGATTGTGTCTATAGAGAAGCTCATGGGGTGCCTGAAAAAGTATAGATATTCAGTAAAGGTGAGAGTTGGACTGTAAAGAGGGCAGAACGCCAAAGATTTGATGCTTTCAAGCTGTGGTGCTGGAGAAGACTCTTGAGAATCTCTTGGACAACAAGCAGATCAAACCAGTCAATCCTTAAGGAAATTAACCCTAAATATTCATTGGAAGGACTGATGCTGAAGCTGAAGCTCCAATACTTTGGCCACCTGATGCGAAGAACCAACTCATTAGAAAAGACCCTGTTGCTGGGAAAGATTGAAGGCAAGAGGAGAAGAGGGCGGCAGAGGATCAGATGGTTGGATGGCATCACCAACTCAATGGACATGAGTTTGAGCAAACTCAGAGAGATAGTGACGGACAGGGAAGCCTGGTGTGCTGCAGTCCACGGGATCTCAAAGAGTGGGACATGACAGCAACTCAACAGCAGCAACAATATATCTCCCCAGAACAAGGCACCATCCTTGTCTTGTAGCACTGAATTCCCAACGCGTACTCCAGAACCTGACTTAGACTACACACAAATCTATCCATGAACTGAATGATTGACTACTCTTATGCTTTAGTATTACATTGGGAGTTCTTTCAGTTCAGTTCAGTTCAGTCGGTCAGTCGTGTCCGACTCTTTGTGACCCCATGAATCGCAGCACGCCAGGCCTCCCTGTTCATCACCATCTCTCGGAGTTCACCCAGACTCACGTCCATCGAGTCCGTGATGCCATCCAGCCATCTCATCCTCGGTTGTCCCCTTCTCCTCCTGCCCCCAATCCCTCCCAGCATCAGAGTCTTTTCCAATGAGTCAACTCTTCGCATGAGGTGGCCAAAGTACTGGAGTTTCAGCTTTTAGCATCATTCCTTCCAAAGAAATCCCAGGGTTGATCTCCTTCAGAATGGACTGGTTGGATCTTAGAAGGTGAAATTTCAAAAGCAAAATGAAGAATACCTTAAGGAATCATTGAGTCCAGTCATCCATATGTCACATCTTTGCAATAAACGTTTACTTGTAATCTGTTATGTGCCAAAACTTGTTAAAATGTGATAATAAGAAAAACTTCAAAATTCTTTCTTCTACTGAGGAGCTATCAGCCCAGTTCTAGTGGAGCTAGAGATATACATGGATTGTCTAAACATTATTTGGCAAAGAGAGAGTTATAGACAGGGTCTAGGGAAGCAAGAAAAAATCAAAAGTAGATGCATGGGTGACAAATTAATAAATGGTCTTGGAAGGCTTCCAAGAGGAAGTATCTTCTCTACTGAAGTTTGAAGGATGAGCAGGATTTACAGAAGTAAAGAAGAGAGGGGAAAGGCAGAGCTGAGAGCCTCAGACTTGCATAGAAATGTGTACCATCATAGTTCATGTTGGCTTTAAGAGTTATCTTGCTAGGGCATATAGAAGTGTGAGCTGAGGAGTGATGGGAATTGAGGTTGTGGAGTTAAAGAGGGGCAAGGTCAAGGGGGCCAATTATACACTGGTTTTACCAAGTTGCCACTGAGGAGTGCTTGAATGCATGCAAGTGCAGAGCCCCAAGGCTGCACTCGTGATGGACGAGATCAGTTCTGAGATGGTTCGAGAAGGAGTTGAAGAGGGTCTTGAGATCTAGAGACCACTTAGGAAGCTGCTGTAGCATAGCATCTTCTGGGTGTGATCATCTGCACTTGGCTGCAAGTGGTGGGAGACTGCTCTTCAGGCAGTCATGTATGGACCCTTTACTGGGTGCTCATCAAGGTCAGGTCCGGTGCCGGGCAGGGAGATCATGATGATGAGAAGAGCCGTGACCGCTGCTCTGGCGGAGCCCTGAAGTCTGAGCAGGAAAGAGGCAGAGATGAATCAGANTGGGAGACTGCTCTTCAGGCAGTCATGTATGGACCCTTTACTGGGTGCTCATCAAGGTCAGGTCCGGTGCCGGGCAGGGAGATCATGATGATGAGAAGAGCCGTGACCGCTGCTCTGGCGGAGCCCTGAAGTCTGAGCAGGAAAGAGGCAGAGATGAATCAGACGATTCACGAATGAGACGGGTGATTTTTTCACTTCTTTCATTTTGGCTGTGCTGGGCATTCGTTGTGCGTGGGCTTTTCCCCAGTTGTGGGGAGTGGCACTCCTCTAGGCGCGGTGTGCAGGCTTCTCATTGCGGTGGCTTCTCTTGTGGTGCACAGGCTCTAGGACGTGCAGGCTTTGGCAGTGGCAGATGCTACCGCACAGGCTCAGCAGCTGTGCTTAGCTGAGCTCAGTTCAGCCTTAGTTGCTCCACGGCATGTGCGATTTTCCTGGCCCTGGGATCGAACCCATGTCTCCTGCCTCAGCAGGTGAATTCTTTAGTGCTGAGGCCCAATTGCTAAATATTGGTAGACAAATAGAGAAGGAAAGACATGGAGAAAGTCAAAGGGTTGGGGAGTCAACACAAGGAAGACAGTTATGACGTGAAGGAGAGGGATGAAAAAGGTGAAGGACACAGGGGACAAACGGCATGAAGAATACAGAAGGGCAGAGTCGGCGAATGGAAGAATGGAACTGGCGATAGATTGCTAGGGTTACTATTTCTCTCTGTCTAGGACTCAGGTCAGAGCTTCACTTATTACCACTGCTTAGGAAGTATATTGGATAACTAGGCAGTGAGAATTTATCACACAATCTCAGTGACATGACTTCTCTTGGTAGCCCAGTCTTCAGATTTTTCCCTTAGCAATTCAATGATAACCTGGTTGAAAAATATGCATTTATGGAGTGATGTTTTGTCACACTATGAGTTTTGCTTTTGCTTGACCAATGTTTATTGAAGGTCTACCATGTTTTATGTTATGATTGCATTCAAGTAGTTGAGTATGTTTCTAACACAATCTCATGTGTTATGATTTTTTTAGCAGAAAAAGTGGGGAATGGAGGAAGAATCCCTAAGATCATTTATCCAAAAAACAATTCAATTGAAGTAAAACTTGGTGAGTAAACTTATTGGAGCCTCTGAAGTTGCTAAGGGATGAAGGCTTGGGGCAGGTATGGGGCAGAAAAAAAGAGGGAGAGGAAGCTCCAGCAAACTGAATCTCTCAAATGCAGAGAAACTCAAACATTAAAGACAGAGATGAGAAAGCTTATAAAGCAAAATAGGAAATCAGATGTATGTGTGCTCTCAGTCATAGCTGACTCCTTGTGGTCCCATGGACTATAGCCCACCGGGTTCCTCTGGGATTCTCCAGGCAAGAATACTGGAGTGGTTTGCCATTCCCTTCTCCAGGGGATCTTCCCGACCCAGGAATCAAATTGAGGTCTCTCGAACTGCAGGCAGATTCTTTACCATCTGAGTCACCAGGGAAGCCCATCTGCTTAAAAGTCTCTGGACCCACATGTTTTAAGGAGGGTTCTTTAGTTCTTTTGAATTTTCAAGGAAAGTTCAATAATAATAATAACAATTAGAATATTTGTTTACAAATCACTCACCATGTGAATACTCTTGTGGATTTCATAAACACCTAGACAAGATAAGTATATTTGTTATTAACTCTCAGTTAACTTTGTTCCCCTCTCCTGTCTTTGAAGATTCTAGTCATTGTGCTTAGATAATTAAGAGAGAAAAGATAAGCCTTGGCAGAGCAAAATAGCCATATAAATTAATTTAAAATCTTCCCACAAACAGAAATCTGAGTTTATTTGGCTTTCCTGGTGAATTCTAAAAAACATTTAATAAATAATTAAATGTTAATTATTTAATTAAAATTATTTAATTAAATAATTAAATAAGCAATTTTCAACAAATTGTTTAAGAGAGAAGAAAAAGAAGAAATAATCCTTATCTCATTTCATAAGGTCAGGAAAACCTTGACACCCAAACCCAAAAAGGACATCATTAGAAAGGAAAATTTCAGACCAAATCATTCATGAATACATATGAAAAATATAAAGCAAATTGCTCGCAAATTTATTTTAACAATGTACGTAAAGGGCAAAACTGGGGTTACATGGAGCAATGCCAACTTGATTAATATTAGATAATTCATCTTTTGCATAAACGAGCTTAAGGAGAAAAAAAAAATGATATACTTACTGCATAGATACCGAAACGTCATTTAGAAAACTTGAACTAGCAATTCATCATTTAAAAATAAAAATCTTTTAAAATGAGAAATGAAACATAATGTGCTTAATCTGACTGGATTTGGAATTAGAAAACCAGAGTTCATGTCTCACGCCTTCCTTTAATGTGTGACCTTGAGCAAGTCACTTGATCTGTCTGGACCTCAATGTTCTCATCTGTAAGATGGGGATAATAGCACCACTCCTTTCCTGCTCNTAATGTGCTTAATCTGACTGGATTTGGAATTAGAAAACCAGAGTTCATGTCTCACGCCTTCCTTTAATGTGTGACCTTGAGCAAGTCACTTGATCTGTCTGGACCTCAATGTTCTCATCTGTAAGATGGGGATAATAGCACCACTCCTTTCCTGCTCTGTAAGAGTGTTTTAGAGATGAAGACCAAAACATGTGTGAAATACTTTTAAAACTGTAATGTTCTTTGCTAAGAGTAGAAGTAGCATCTGTGCCCCTGATGTTGTGACAAACACGGGCCCCAAGCTGGGGATGTTTGGCCGCTTATTCTTGTCTGTGCAGTACACATCCTGTATGGTCTCATGTCCTCCTTATCTCTGTCCAGGGAGAGAATAAAGCAGATGGATGTTGACCTCAGGGAGGATATTTTTGGTAATTGAAAGCTATTCAAGGTTCAGAAGCAAGGTGCCTTTGTGAAGCAGGTCACCTTGGTTGGGGTCTCACTAAGTGTTTCTGAATTTGATTGTACAGGCTCCATGCTCATTGTCAACTGCAACATAACAGACACGCGGGACAACACAAACCCACGCTGTTGGAGGGTCAACAATACCCTGGTGGATGACTACTATGGGGAATCCAAGCGCATTCAGGAAGGAATTGAGTGGGTGTCTTGCTTTTCTGGCTGCTCTACAACCTAGCAAGAGTTTCCCCATCTAAATGACACTGGTACTGGTACCGCTTGTTAGGTGACTCTCACAGCCTCTCCCTCACTCCTTTTGGTGGTATGTTTCAGAGAGCCAAGCATCTGGGTCAGAGAAGATGCTCAGAGACTTTGCTGGTGGTCCAGTGGTTAAGACTCCAAGCTCCCACGGAAGGGGGCATTGGTTCCATCCCTGGTCAGGAACTAAGATCCCTCATGTCCCGCAGGGCTGCCAATCAATCAATCAGTAGCAAAAATAATTTTTAAAAAGATGCTCATGCTACCAATCCTGCTTACCTCTTAGAGAAAAGAGGCAAAAAATCAAGCATGGCTTCAAGCATCCTCAGCTAGGCCTTATAATCAGTCTCATTCATTCCTGCTTAGTTATATCATGAGCCATGGGCCTTCAAGGCTTAAACAGTGAAGTGGACAGTGACATGGGGATTCTTGGGGGAGATGGTGCGTGATCATTAGCTAATGGAGAGGTACAAACCCAACTGATGATGGTTTAAGCCGAGTGGTAGAAAAGAAGGCGAATGAAGTCAGAGGACAGACCAATGTGTGTTGGGTGTTGCAGTGTAAATAAGTTAGAATGGGTGGAGAGGAACAGGGGAGGACCCCTTAGGGCTGAGGACGGTGTCTCGAATGAGAAAGAGCTCACTTTTGTGTCACTGTCTGAAAGAAAATGCACATTACATTAGGAGCTACATAATCCATTGCCTCATTGAGCCAGTGGGATATTCTCAGGGTAAAATAATGGTTCCAAGTGTACTCCAAGAGAGAACTTTATCCTCCAGACAAAAGTTCATAAAAACCTGGTGGGTAAAGACAGCTCATGTACGTATTAATGATGGGCTCTTTTCTTTTATAGAAACTACACTATTTTTCCAGAACATATTTTTTACACAGTGAACATAACCTTCTTAGAAGTGAAAATGGAGGATTATGGTCACCCTTTCATGTGTCATGCTGGAGTGTCTGCGGCTTACTTTATACTGAAGCTCCCAGGTAATGTCCTACTGGGGTGTGACTGCTCAGAGAGTTCCAGATGATGGCTGGGAAACACACAGGAAAGAGCATTAAAAGCTTGCTGTGAGACAGCAGAGTGGTTTTGAGTAAGGAAACTCAATATGAAATCTAATTAAAAACTGATACCCTGTCTGAATATGCTCTCGGGGTCCGGCTGTTTTTTCACTGCCGTGTCCTTAGAAAGCTCCTTCTGAACATACATTGAGATTTTATGCATCAACACTCCAGGAAGCAGAGGTATTCCTTTATCACACCTGACTTGCTCAACTTTTAAAATCATGTGCTTGTGATTTTCAGCTTTTCGGTTGTTTATTAGAAGCCATGTGATGTAAAATGCCAATGTATATTTTTATCATGTAGCTTTGTAAAATTATCGATAGAGGCTAAATTCCGGTATTCAAGCAGGAAGGACCCTTCTCTTCCCTTGTGTCATCAGCAGGGGTGAATTGCTAACATCGTTAGTTGCCTGAAGCCTGGACTTTGCCTCCCTGTGTGTGTGCAAATAGTGCACTTATCACTGTACAGAGTGTGCTCATTATCTAATGGAGGCAATGGAATCAGAGAGTGGAAAGTGAAGGGTGAAATCATCTGGAGAAAAGTCAGAGGCAGGGTTTGAAGTACCTTGTAGGAGACTGGCCTGTGGTTTCCCAAGACAGCGTTTTTAAAAATAATTCTATTAATATCAACTCTTTAGTTTTAGGATCGCTTCACACAAGAGAGAAGGCTTTGATTTGCCAGCAGTACTCTCGTAGAAGCGTTTCTCTGTGGTTCATCATCAGGAGTAGAATTGTTGGACAGTGTACCTCAGCGTCCAGTCCAGAGGAAAGAGGGGAATCTGACTGTGGGAAACCCTGGCGCTCGCTCAAAACCTGAAATGGCTATTCATCAAGGTCAGGTCCGGTGCCGGGCAGGGAGATCATGATGATGAGAAGAGCCGTGACCGCTGCTCTGGCGGAGCCCTGAAGTCTGAGCAGGAAAGAGGCAGAGATGAATCAGATGATTCACGAATGAGATGGGTGATTTTTTCACTTTCATTTTGGCTGTGCTGGGGCTTCGTTGCGCATGGGCTTTTCTCCAGTTGTGGGGAGTGGCACTCCTCTAGGCGCGGTGTGCAGGCTTCTCATTGCGGTGGCTCCTCTTGTCGTGGAGCGCAGGCTCTAGGACGTGCAGGCTTTGGCAGTGACGGCTGCTCCCGCACAGGCTCAGCAGCTGTGGCGCACTGCCTTAGTTGCTCCACGGCATGTGTGATTTTCCTGGCCCTGGGATCGAACCCATGTCTCCTGCCTCAGCAGGTGAATTCTTTAGCACTGAGGCCCAATTGCTAAATATTGGTAGACAAATGGAGAAGGAAAGACATGGAGAAAGTCAAAGGGTTGGGGAGTCAACACAAGGAAGACAGTTATGACGTGAGGGAGAGGGATGAAAAAGGTGAAGGACACGGGACGAACGGCATGAAGAATACAGAAGGGCAGAGTCGGTGAATGGAAGAGTGGAACTGGCGATAGATTGCTAGGGTTACTATTTCTCTCTGTCTAGGATTCAGGTCAGAGCTTCACTTATTGCCACTGCTTAGGAAGTATATTGGATAACTAGGCAGTGAGAATTTATCACACAATCTCATCCGTTTATATTTGTGTCCTATATATAACAGTGACATGACTTCTCTTGGTAGCCCAGCCTTCAGATTTTTCCCTTAGCAATTCAATGATAACCTGGTTAAAAAATATGCATTTATAGAGTGATATTTTGTCACACTATGAGTTTTGTTTTTTCTTGACCAATGTTTATTGAAGGTCTACCATGTTTTATATTATGATTGCATTCAAGTAGTTGAGTATGCTTCTAACACAATCTCATGTGTTATGATTTTTTTAGCAGAAAAAGTGGGGAATGGAGGAAGAATTCCTAAGATCATTTATCCAAAAAACAATTCAATTGAAGTAAAACTTGGTGAGTAAACTTATTGGAGCCTCTGAAGTTGCTAAGGGATGAAGGCTTGGGGCGGCAGGTATGGGGCAGAATAAAAGAGGGAGAGGAAGCTCCAGCAAACTGAATCTCTCAAATGCAGAGAAACTCAAACGTTAGAGACAGAGATGAGAAAGCTTATAAAGCAAAATAGGAAATCAGATGTGTGTGTGCTCTCAGTCATAGCAACTCCTTGTGGTCCCATGGACTATAGCCCACCGGGTTCCTCTGGGATCCTCCAGGCAAGAGTACTGGAGTGGTTTGCCATTCCCTTCTCCAGGGGATCTTCCCGACCCAGGAATCAAATTGAGGTCTCTTGAACTGCAGGCAGATTCTTTACCATCTGAGTCACCAGGGAAGCCCATCTGCTTAAAAGTCTCTGGACCCACATGTTTGAAGGAGGGTTCTTTAGTTCTTTTGAATTTTCAAGGAAGTTCAATAATAATAATAATAATTAGGATATTTGTTTACAAATCACTCACTGTGTGAATACTCTTGTGGATTTCATAAACACCTAGACAAGATAAATATGCTGCTGCTGCTGCTGCTAAGACGCTTCAGTCGTGTCCGACTCTGTGCGACCCCACAGATGGCAGCCCATCGGGCTTCGCCATCCCTGGGATTCTCCAGGCAAGAACACTGGAGTGGGTTGCCATTTCCTTCTCCAATGCATGAAAATGAAAAGTGAAAGTGAAGTCGCTCAGTCGTGTCCGACTATTCGCGATCCCATGGACTGCAGCCCGTCCATGGGAGTTTCCAGGCGAGATTACTGGAGTGGGATGCCAGTGCCTTCTCCCAAGATAAATATAGTTGTTATTAACTCTCAGTTAACTTTGTTCCCCTCTCCTGTCTTTGAAAATTCTAGTCATTGTGCTTAGATAATTAAGAGAGGAAAACATAAGCCTTGGCAGAGCAAAATAGTCATATAAATTAATTTAAAATCTTCCCACAAACAGAAATCTGGGTTTATTTGGCTTTCCTGGTGAATTCTAAAAAACATTTAATAAATAATTAACACCAATTTTCAACAAATTGTTTAAGAGAGAAGAAAAAGAGGAAATAATCCTTATCTCATTTCATAAGGTCAGGAAAACCTTGACACCCAAACCCGAAAAGGACATCATTACAAAGGAAAATTTCAGACCGAATCATTCATAAATACAGATGAAAAATGTAAAGCAAATTGCTAGCAAATTTATTTTAACAATGTACGTAAAGGGCAAAACTGGGGTTACATGGAGCAATGCAAACTTGTTTAATATTAGATAATTCATCTTTTGCATAAACGAGCTTAAGGAGAAAAAAAATGATACACTTACTGCATAGATACCAAAAAGTCATTTAGAAAACTTGAGCTAGGAATTCATCATTTAAAAATAAAAATCTTTTAAAATTAGAAATGAAACGTAATGTGCTTAATCTGACTGGATTTGGAATTAGAAAACCAGAGTTCATGTCTCACGCCTTCCTTTAATGTGTGACCTTGAGCAAGTCACTTGATCTGTCTGGACCTCAATGTTCTCATCTGTAAGATGGGGATAATAGCACCACTCCTTTCCTGCTCTGTAAGAGTGTTTTAGAGATGAAGACCAAAACATGTGTGAAATACTTTTAAAACTGTAATGTTCTTTGCTAAGAGTAGAAGTAGCATCTGTGCCCCTGATGTTGTGACAAACACGGGCCCCAAGCTGGGGATGTTTGGCCGCTTATTCTTGTCTGTGCAGTACACATCCTGTATGGTCTCATGTCCTCCTTATCTCTGTCCAGGGAGAGAATAAAGCAGATGGATGTTGACCTCAGGGAGGATATTTTTGGTAATTGAAAGCTATTCAAGGTTCAGAAGCAAGGTGCCTTTGTGAAGCAGGTCACCTTGGTTGGGGTCTCACTAAGTGTTTCTGAATTTGATTGTACAGGCTCCATGCTCATTGTCAACTGCAACATAACAGACACGCGGGACAACACAAACCCACGCTGTTGGAGGGTCAACAATACCCTGGTGGATGACTACTATGGGGAATCCAAGCGCATTCAGGAAGGAATTGAGTGGGTGTCTTGCTTTCCTGGCTGCTCTACAACCTAGCAAGAGTTTCCCCATCTAAATGACACTGGTGCTGGTACCGCTTGTTAGGTGACTCTCACAGCCTCTCCCTCACTCCTTTTGGTGGTATGTTTCAGAGAGCCAAGCATCTGGGTCAGAGAAGATGCTCAGAGACTTTGCTGGTGGTCCAGTGGTTAAGACTCCAAGCTCCCACGGAAGGGGGCATGGTTCCATCCCTGGTCAGGAACTAACATCCCTCATGTCCCGCAGGGCTGCCAATCAATCAATCAGTAGTAAAAATAATTTTTAAAAAGATGCTCATGCTACCAATCCTGCTTACCTCTTAGAGAAAAGAGGCAAAAAATCAAGCATGGCTTCAAGCATCCTCAGCTAGGCCTTATAATCAGTCTCATTCATTCCTGCTTAGTTATATCATGAGCCATGGGCCTTCAAGGCTTAAACAGTGAAGTGGACAGTGACATGGGGATTCTTGGGGGAGATGGTGCGTGATCATTAGCTAATGGAGAGGTACAAACCCAACTGATGATGGTTTAAGCCGAGTGGTAGAAACGAAGGCGAATGAAGTCAGAGGACAGACCAATGTGTGTTGGGTGTTGCAGTGTAAATAAGTTAGAATGGGTGGAGAGGAACAGGGGAGGACCCCTTAGGGCTGAGGACGGTGTCTCGAATGAGAAAGAGCTCACTTTTGTGTCACTGTCTGAAAGAAAATGCACATTACATTAGGAGCTACATAATCCATTGCCTCATTGAGCCAGTGGGATATTCTCAGGGTAAAATAATGGTTCCAAGTGTACTCCAAGAGAGAACTTTATCCTCCAGACAAAAGTTCATAAAAACCTGGTGGGTAAAGACAGCTCATGTACGTATTAATGATGGGCTCTTTTCTTTTATAGAAACTACACTATTTTTCCAGAACATATTTTTTATACAGTGAACATAACCTTCTTAGAAGTGAAAATGGAGGATTATGGTCACCCTTTCATGTGTCATGCTGGAGTGTCTGCGGCTTACTTTATACTGAAGCTCCCAGGTAATGTCCTACTGGGGTGTGACTGCTCAGAGAGTTCCAGATGATGGCTGGGAAACACACAGGAAAGAGCATTAAAAGCTTGCTGTGAGACAGCAGAGTGGTTTTGAGTAAGGAAACTCAATATGAAATCTAATTAAAAACTGATACCCTGTCTGAATATGCTCTCGGGGTCCGGCTGTTTTTTCACTGCCGTGTCCTTAGAAAGCTCCTTCTGAACATACATTGAGATTTTATGCATCAACACTCCAGGAAGCAGAAGTATTCCTTTATCACACCTGACTTGCTCAACTTTTAAAATCATGTGCTTGTGATTTTCAGCTTTTCGGTTGTTTATTAGAAGCCATGTGATGTAAAATGCCAATGTATATTTTTATCATGTAGCTTTGTAAAATTATCGATAGAGGCTAAATTCCGGTATTCAAGCAGGAAGGACCCTTCTCTTCCCTTGTGTCATCAGCAGGGGTGAATTGCTAACATCGTTAGTTGCCTGAAGCCTGGACTTTGCCTCCCTGTGTGTGTGCAAATAGTGCACTTATCACTGTACAGAGTGTGCTCATTATCTAATGGAGGCAATGGAATCAGAGAGTGGAAAGTGAAGGGTGAAATCATCTGGAGAAAAGTCAGAGGCAGGGTTTGAAGTACCTTGTAGGAGACTGGCCTGTGGTTTCCCAAGACAGCGTTTTTAAAAATAATTCTATTAATATCAACTCTTTAGTTTTAGGATCGCTTCACACAAGAGAGAAGGCTTTGATTTGCCAGCAGTACTCTCGTAGAAGCGTTTCTCTGTGGTTCATCATCAGGAGTAGAATTGTTGGACAGTGTACCTCAGCGTCCAGTCCAGAGGAAAGAGGGGAATCTGACTGTGGGAAACCCTGGCGCTCGCTCAAAACCTGAAATGGCTATTACTGAAATCTGCCTCAACTAGACTGAGGATGAGCAGTGAGATTTCTGTGTCAATACTGACTTATAGATACTGATCGTGGAAGCATTGTGTTCAGAAGAATTCTGAGGCTCAAAACAAATGAATGGTGCTAGCTGTGAACACCTGCTTGATCATACAGGAGAAGGAAAGGGTCCTTTGTCCGCTTTGTTTTCAGTTAGTTAAGAAACCTACACTTCCTGAATTCATCGCTATTCCTGTTAACGCTTATTTCATATCTCACATGCAAGGTATTTCTGGACAGGTATACTCTGTTTTGTTTTCCCTAAAATTTTAGGAACTTAAATTCAAGCCTCATCTTGGTTTACTTGAAACCAGAGGTAAGATCACAGCTTCTCCGTTAGACTTCCTGATTTTTCTTGAAGACACCTATAGGTGTGAATCTGATTTTGTTGATCAGAAGTAGGATCTCTAGAGAGTTGTTTGGATTGGGTGTGCCCTTCTATAAATTTCTTTTAATCACTTGTTCTTGGCTTACAATCTCAGCTTAAGGCTGGTGGTGGCCATGTGGACCCAAATGAGAAATTCCACTTTAAATAGAGTTTTCACTCGGATACCTGATGTCTCAACAGAGAGTTTCCCACTTATTTCAGTTTCAAAGCCAATACTCCCTTTGAACGTGTTCATTGGTTTCCTGTTTTGAATGTCATCGTCTTTTAGCTCATTTATAGAGCAGAGGGAATCGACACTCCTGAATGCAGTGAATGATCAATCCAAGAATTTCAGGGCATCACTCCTGTCTACTTTGCCGGGGGCTTTTTGAATCTCATAAATATTGTGGGCCTGATCTCTTTATCCTGACTGTTTATAATGCCAATATCCCTGACGTGTACAGTGAAGGTCCCCAGACGCAGTGTTCCTAAAGAGACAGGTGGTACAGTTGGTCCAAGAGCTGGTAAAGGGAGAAGAAATCGGGGGTGGTGGGAGGGAGGAGGAGGAGAATCCATCGAATAGTTAGGAGCTAGAGGCTCAGACAAGAGGTCAGGTCCAACGGCACCAGTGTGCAGAGCAGCTCCACTTGGCAAGGCTGGGACTTCATCAGTGGATTGATTTTAGGGTACAGAAGGTGTTTTTATTTATCATGCTTTATTGTGCCATGTATTTGAAGACATACAAGTGTGCATAAGGATTTCTTTGCAAGATGTTTGCAACATGGTGTGGCCTGGTGCAGGTTGTGATTGGCTGTTTAGTAAGCTCCCCTTCCCCCACCCCCACTCCCTACCCACGCACACTTTCCAGTGGACCAGAGGACCAGGGAGGATGAAGGAAGTGGTAGACATGCGGTGGATTCTAAGAATGGACAGAATTTCTCTTCCTCTCTCCTGGTTCCTCTTCTCTGATTCTCTCCCTCCTGGAGCCTCCTTCTTTGGCAGCACAACTTTGGGCCATGGTAAAGCAGAAATCTGTGGGCTGTTCCTCTTCTCAGATACACAGAAGCATGTTCTCAGGGACTTGGAGTTCCAGAGTAACTGGTTCTGCTCCTTGGACATCTGCCCACTGCTTTTTGCCTTAATTGCTCAGCATGGTGTTCACAAAACACAACCAGGTGTAAACGCCCTTCCTGAGCTAGTGTCTTGCAGACGGGTGCCTCCTCGGCTGCTGCTGGTGAACAGGGCAGATGAGGCTGGAGTTTGGCTCTTGGCCAGTCCTGTGCAGCCATGGGGATGGCTTACAGGGGCGGCAACTGGTGATTCTTTATCTATGATGGGGGCGTGTGCATGTGTACTAAGTCACTTCAGTCATGTCCGACTCTGTGCTACCCCATGGACTGTAGCCAATCAGGCTCCTCTGTCCGTGAGATTCTCCAGGCAAGAATACTGGAGTGGGTTGCCATTTCCTTCTACAGGGGATCTTCCTGACCCAGGGATCGAACCCGCATCTCTTATGTCTCCTGCATTGCAGGCGAGTTCTTTGCCACTAGTACCACCTGGAAAGCCCCACGATGGGGGTCCTGTTGCTCAATTCTGAGTCACTGGGAAGGTGATTATAACAGTAATATAACAGAATCAAGAATGTGCTCAATATTACGTAGCAACCTAAATGGGAAACTAATTTGAAGAAGAATAGATACATGTGTATGTGTAGCTGAATCCTTTTGCTGTACACCTGAAGCTAATACAACATTGGTAATCAGCTGTAGATAGATAGATGTGCTCAGTGTTGTCTGACTCTCTGCTGCCTCATGGACTGTAGATGACCAGGCTTTTCTGTCCATGGAATTTTCCAGGCAAGATTACTAGAGTGGGCTGCCATTTCCTGCTCCAGGACATTTTCCCCCCCAGGATCGAACCCATGTCTCTTGTGTCTCCTGCACTGGCAGGCAGATCCTTTCCCACTAGTGCCACCTTTTGTGGTTCAGGCGCTAAGTGGTGTCTGACTCTTTCTGACCCCATGAATGGCAGCACACCAGGTTTCCCTGTTCTTCACCTAGGAAGCCCAATGATCAACTATGCTCCAATATAAAATAAAAAGTTAAATTAAACAACAATAGATAAAGATGGTCAATAGCAGCTAAAAGAAAAAAATAATAATAATGAAGAATGTGCAAGAGGGGATGTCCCTGGCGGTCCAGTGGCTAAGACTTCGCCTTCCAACGCAGGAGGTGAGGGTTCTACCCCTGGTCGGGGAGCTAAAATCCCACTTGCCTTGCAGCCAAAGAACCAACGCATAAAGCAGAAGCAATACTGTAACAAATTCAATAAAAACTTTAAAGATAGTTCGATTAAAAAAAATCATTTTCTTTAAAAAAAAATTGTGCAACAGAATCATCTGGAGAACGTTGCCAATAAATGTGCTCAGGCCCTGCCTCTGGGGAGTCTAGCGATGAGTAAGGAGTTACCTGGCCAGGTGTGCTTTGGCAGGTGAGCAGTCTTCTGCAGTCAGAGCTGTATCGCATCTACCATCCGGAGCTAGGTGTCTACAGAGTCTCCCTCTCCAAGTTCCCCGGAGCACATTTATTCCTCAGATTCATGGCCAAGACCAGGTTAATCTACTCCCCACACCTATTATTTAACCGTAAAGAGATTTGTGGGCTTCCCAGGTGGCTCAGTGGTAAAGAATCCTCCTGCCAATGCAGGAGACGTGGGCTTGATCCCTCGTTTGGGAAGATCCCCTGGAGGAGGAAATGGCAACTCATTCCAGTGTTCTTGCCTGGGAAATGCGATGGACAGAGGAGCCTGGTGGGCTACGGTCAAGCCCATGGGTCG
Source organism: Cephalophus harveyi (assembly GCA_006410635.1). Taxonomy (NCBI): domain Eukaryota; kingdom Metazoa; phylum Chordata; class Mammalia; order Artiodactyla; family Bovidae; genus Cephalophus; species Cephalophus harveyi. The sequence continues at coordinate 320,138 of SJYT01023462.1, read as the reverse complement.
CAGACAGTCAGGCATGGCGAGTGACTAAACAGCAACCACAAAAACCTGTCATTTAACTGTACAGAAGTCTTTGTGTTATTCTCATTAACGTTTAATACATTTCTGTTTGGCATATGTAATGGGATCCATATAAGTAAGGCGCATAATTGACTCTTTGTAGTAGTATTATTTATTTATTTTTGCTGTCATTTGCAGTTCCAGATTTTCGAGCTTACTTGATAGGAGGGCTTCTCATCTTGACTGGTGCAGTGGTGTCTGCCATGTGTCTCTACAACATTTTTAAGATCGACATTGTACTTTGGTATCGAAGTTCCTTCCATTCTGCAGGGCCCATAGAAGGTGGGTGTACTTGCTGTTGTTCAGTCACCAAGTCATGTCTGATTCTTTGCAACCCCACGGACTGCAGCACGCCAGGCTTCCCTGTTCTTCACTGTCTCCCAGAGTTTGCTCAAACTCATGTCTGTTGAGTCGGTGATGCCTTCCAACCATCTCATCCTCTACTGCCTGCTTCTCCTTTTGCCTTCAATCTCTCCCAGCATCAGGGCCATCAGGTGGCCAAAGTATTGGAGCTTCAGCTTCATCATCTTTAAATCTGCTTTAATCTTTCTTAATTGAATAGAAAAAGGCATAGACGGCTGAGAGAGGTCTGTCTGTGCAGCTTTCTGCACGGAGATCCACGGAGGCACCACTTTCAGGTCTACAGACTTGCAATGCTGATGGGAACTCAGGGGGCTGGGGGTTCCAGGCACGCATTAAGAATCCTTGTTGCACAGAAGGGCAATATTCACATGAAGTGCCTGCCTTTGCATAGAAAAAAACACATGCTTGTGCACAGGTTTGATGAACCATAAGTGTCCTAACTTGGAGTTTAAATGAAATTTCAGAATTCAAAATCAGCAGCCATTGAGCAACCTGGGAAACAATGAATTCTTTTTTGATAGCAAAATTCACTTGTGGAAATTGGCTGTGTGTGACCAGTGCAACCTGAAGCTCTTTTTTCTTAAGATTTTTTTTAAATTTATTTTTCATTGGAGGTTAATTGCTTTACAGTATTGTGTTGCTTTCTGCCATACATTAGCATGAATCAGCCATAGGCAGACCTATATCCTCTCCCTCTCAAACCTCCCTCCCACCTCTTACTCCGTCCCGCCTCTCGAGGTTGTCACAGGGCACTGGGTTGAGCCTCCTGTGTCACACAGCAGTTTCCCACTGGCTATCTCTTTTACACATGGTAACGTATATGTTTGCATATTCATCCCACCCTCTCCTTCCCCGGTTCTGTGCACACGTCTATTCCCTGCATATGCCCTGAAACTCTTTTAGTGCTGTGGGCAGTGGACTGGGCTGAGCTGGGCTGTGGTCTCTGGAGAGCCTGTTCCGTGTCAGCGCATCTCTGCCCGTGATCCTCCTGCATCCGTTTGAGAAGAGGCTTCAGGGCAGCAAACCTGTTTGTCTTTCCTGACACAGAGCTGCTTCATGCGTTGACGGACAGGGGCCTGTTGGGGTGTCCCCAGAGCTCCATCTCTCTGACTCACTGGATTCCGGGGAGCGTGAGTGCAGAGTGCATGGTGAAGCTGCTGCGGGGAAGTCAGATGTAGCAGGAAGAGGAAAAGGAATCGCATGGTGTCTCATCCCAAGAGGCGGAAGCTGAACAGACAAGTGACTCAGGGAGCCCTGCCCTCTGCTCAGACCGGGCTGCTGACCAGGATCGGAGTCAGTGGGCTGAGGACTTGAGACGGGAACAGCCAGTCAGCCAGGGGTTCTCTTCTTCTTCTTTAAGTCAGCAAAGTGCATGTGTCCTTTGTGGCTACATTTCCTCCAGCTCAGTCGCTGATTCCCCTCTGAGTGTGACTTCAACAGTCAATGAGTGATGAGACTCTTGGGGTGAACCCAGAGGCTGTTCCCAGCTTTGTGTCCTTTGAGGACATTCTCTGGTTATTTGGGAACATGCGGAGTCAGCGGCAGCAAAAACTAATGAAGAAGAGAAAGTGTGTCCTTCTCCTGATAAGTTTATTCCAACCAGATTAGTCAAGCTGCAGAAGTGATTCATAGTGAGGTGTGTCTAATTCACAGTTTATTAAGTAGTCCTGGATGGTCTTGGCTAAAGTCCATAAGTTCTATGTATTATCTGTTAAAAAAATTTTTTTGGCGTATAGTTACTTAACGGTGTTGTGTTGGTTTCTACTGTACAGCAAAGTGAATCAGATATATGTGTACGTACATCCCCGCTTTTTTGGATTTCCTTCCCATTTAGGGTCTGTCACCACAGAGCACTGAGTAAAGATCCCTGTGCTGTACAGTAGGTTCTCATTGGTTGTCGATCAATATTTTGTGCATGCCTGCTCAGTCCCTTCAGTTGTGTCCGATTCTTTGCAACCCCATGGTCTGTAGCCCACCAGGCTCCTCTGTCCGTGGGATTTTCCCAGCAAGATACTGGAGTGAGCGCTGAAGTGTACAGGCTGCGGTGGCTTTTCCTGTTACAGGGCATGGGCATAGTGGTTGTGGCCCACAGGCACACAGGTGTAGGTGCCCCGCAGCACGTGGAATATTCCTGGACCAGGGATTGAACCCATGTCCCCTGCATCGGCAGGTGGATTCTTAACCACTAGACCACCAGGGAAGCCCTCCCCTCTCACCTACATAGGTTTTAAAATGACTCAGACTTTGGATTTCTAGTGTCAGTTCTAGCATGTTCACGCATCAAGGCGGCTGCAGAGTCTTACCCAATGCTAAGGGAGGGGAAATTGAATCCTGCTCTTTATGGGTATGGCAAAGTTTGAAAAGAGCTTGCAGGGCTGGAAATACTTCTGGGGCTATTTTTGGAAAATGCAATCTGACCCAGTTGCCCATAATGACTCAGGGATGAACTTTGTGAAGCTTCCTTTTCCTAATTTCATCAAACGAGTCTATATAACAAAGCCTCCATACAGACCCTAAAGGACAGGGTTTGGAGAGCTTCTGGGCTGGTGACCAGGTAGAGTCTAGGGAGAATGGGGCCCTGGAGAGGGCATTGAGCCTCTGCATTCTTTGCCCTGTGCATCTTCTCATCTGCCTTTTGATTCATATCCTTTAAAAATCCTTTTATAATAAATCAGTGATATAGTTATTAATAGTAGCATGTTTCTCTGAGTCTGTGAGTTATTCTAGCAAAATAATCGAACCCAAGGCGAGGGTCATGGGAATCTCCAGTTTATAGCTGGGTGGTCAGGAGCAAAGGTGACACTCTGGACTTGTGACTGGTAGCCTGATATTGTGTGGTGTTAGTTGCTCAGTCGTGTCTGACTCTGCGACCCCGTGGACTGCAGCCCTCCAGGCTCCTCTGTCCTTGGAATTCTCCAGGCAAGAATACTGGAGTGGGTAGCCATTCCGTTCTCCAGGGGATCTTCCCAATCCAGGGATTGAACCCGGGTCTCCCACACTGTGGACAGATTCTTTACCGTCTCAGCCACCAGAGAAGCCCTAGTAGCAAGCATGTTACCAAACTCAGGTCCAGCTGCTCGCCTCTCAAAAGAACGCTATTCAAGAGACGGGGATTGGTTGGAAAACGAAAGGCTACTTTATCCAGGAGGCTGGCAACCTGGGAGAGGGTGGACTAATGTCCCAGAACTACTTCCTAAGACTCTGCTTGGCCGTGAACGTTTTTAAAGGGAAAAGGAGAAGTAATTTTAGTTAATCATCAAGAAGGGGGCCAGGCTGGTTGCCATCTCCCACTGCAGGCAGGCTCCTTGACTCCTTGGGGTCTTTCTTTAGAAGCTCTCTTGTTCACACAGTGAGCTTGTGAGCTGACTGAAGGGGAAGCTGGGGAAGAGATCTGGTCATTGCCAATTACTTATTCTTCATTTTAGCTTCTTTAATCTAAGAAAGGAGTCAACAGGTTAGGCAAGGTATTATGTGATCACAATATTTGAAAGGTGTGCTTCAGACAGAGATGAGTTAAGGATGGAGGCGCCTGATGTAAAGATTACATTGAAATATAGCTTTGCTGAGTGACAGGACAAAAGGGCCTCCTGCAAGGTTTTTGGATTTCCTTCCCGTTGAGGTCACCACAGAGCACTGAGTAGAGTTCCTTGTGCCATACAGTAGGTTCTCATTAGTCATCTATCAATATTTTATATCTCCAAGAAGCTGCTTGCATTAGGGAGGTGTCCCAAGTGGCTCAGTGGTAAAGAACCTGCCTGCTGGGGTCTTTCTTTAGAAGCTCTCTTGTTCACACAGTGAGCTTGTGAGCTGACTGAAGGGGAAGCTGGGGAAGAGATCTGGTCATTGCCAATTACTTATTCTTCATTTTAGCTTCTTTAATCTAAGAAAGGAGTCAACAGGTTAGGCAAGGTATTATGTGATCACAATATTTGAAAGGTGTGCTTCAGACAGAGATGAGTTAACGATGGAGGTGCCTGATGTAAAGATTACATTGAAATATAGCTTTGCTGAGTGACAGGACGAAAGGGCCTCCTGCAAGGTTTTTGGATTTCCTTCCCGTTGAGGTCACCACAGAGCACTGAGTAGAGTTCCCTGTGCCATACAGTAGGTTCTCATTAGTCATCTATCAATATTTTATATCTTCAAGAAGCTGCTTGCATTAGGGAGGGGTCCCAAGTGGCTCAGTGGTAAAGAACCTGCCTGCCGATGCAAGAGACAGGGGTTTTATCCCTGTGTCAGGAAGATCCCCTGGAGGAGGAAATGGCAACCCACTCCAGTATTCTTGCCTGGAGAAGTCCATGGACAGAGGAGGCTGGTGGGCTACAGTCCATGGGATTGCAAAGAGCTGGACAGAACTGAGCGACTCACACACACACGATTTGGTAGGAATAATTTCATGAGCTTGCCCCGTTTCCTTTTCAGATGGGAAGCTGTACGATGCTTATGTTTTATATCCCAAGCCTCAGAGAGAAAGCCAGAGTCATGATGTGGACACGCTGGTGTTGAAAGTTCTTCCTGAGGTGCTGGAGAAGCAGTGTGGATACAAGTTATTCATATTTGGCAGGGATGAGTTTCCTGGACAAGGTATGTTTTCAGTGAGGTATAAAAATAAGAAATTAAGAAAATGAAAAGGAATCAGAATTCCCTCGTAGTCCAGGGGTTAGAATTCCTTACTTCCACTACAAGGCGGCACGGGTTCTATCCGTGGTCCAGGAACTAAGATCCATCATGCTGAGACTCAATTTAAAAAAAAGAACAGGAAAATGCAAAGGGATCTCTCTCTTCCTTCACTTCACAAATGGCGGGAAGTATGATTGCCTTCCGCATGGATCCACAGGGAACCCTTCACCTCCTCTGCCCACAGCCCCCAAGCTGAGGAGGTGAGGATCAATCTCTCTTCTTTCTTCAGGCTCACTCCTCTGACAGGATAACTGTGATTCCTGGTTGGGTATGGATATGGTTGACGCATTTGTATGACCCTAGCCTTGACCAAGAGACCCAAAACAGACAGCTGGTCATTGGCTGTGGAATCCTTGAGACTAATCACTGGGTATTTTCTGTTGGTTTGCATGTGTAAATTAATACATGTCTAAAGCTGGGTTTTATGGGCTTCAGTCACCTCCAATCCTCCCCTTTTGTCATTCAGTCAGTAAGTTTTGTTCCACTCTGCCTCCAGGGGCTGCATCACGCCAGGCTCCTCTCTCCTCCACTATCTCTCAGAGTTTGCTCAAACTCATGTCCATCGAGTCGGTGATGCTAGCTAACCATCTCATCCTCTGCTGCCCCTTTCTCCCTTCGCCTTCAATCTTTCCCAGCATCAGGGTCTTTTCTAATGAATCAGCTCTTCACATCAGGCGGCCAGAGTATTGGAGCTTCAGCTTCAGCAGCAGTCTTTTCAATGAATATCCAGGGTTGGTTTCCTTTCGGATCAAATAGTTTGTCTCAACTAAAAGTCCTGCATGTGAGAACAAATATCAAATATCCGATGTGCCACAACTAAGACCTGGCACAGCCAAATAAATAAATAAATTGATAAAAAAAATTAATAGGGCTTCCCTGTTGGCTCAGTGGTAGAAGAATCCACCTGCGAGGTAGGAGACACAGTTTGATCCCTGGTCTGGGAAGATCCCGCATGCCACCGAGCAGCTGTGCCCATGTGCCACAACTACTGGGCCTGTGCCCAACTGCTTGTGCTCCGCAATAAGAGCAGCCCCCGAAATGAGAAGCCCAGGCCCCGCAACTAGACAGTAGCCCCCACTTGCTGCAACCAGAGAAAATCCCCTGCAGCAACGAAGACCTAGCCCAGCCAAAAATATACAATTTAAATAAATAAATAAAAGGTTTCTAAGTACCTTGGTTTCGTAGGCTGCTCCTATCCGTAGCTTATCACATCTTTTCAAGTTATGAAATCCTTCTCCAGAAAGAAATGAAAGTGTGATCCAGGGCTTGTTACAAACATGCAGAAGAGCTCGTGTTTCAATAACGGTTCATTCATTCACTTCTTCAACAAACCTTTACTGAGCCCCTGCTGTGTGCCAGGCAATGTTGTAGGCACTAGAAATATTAAAATAAACCAAAGAGAAGAAGGACATGCTCTTGGGGAGGTTACAGGCTGTTCTTATATCCTAAGGATAAAGATGATATAAAACTTGGTCTTTATTTCTAAAAGACCCCAAGTTTATCTCCCTTCCCCAAGTCAGCAGAATATGTTATTTGGTTTCAAGTTAGTCCTGTAAGTCCTGGGCATTTAAATAGCCACGAAGCACAAGAGGGAAACACAAATAAGATTAGTACATTTGAACTGAGTTCATATGTCCTATCCTTTAAAAGTCTGTTATTTAAAAAAAAGAAAAGCATTTATCCTCTAATATATACCAGACTTTTAGCTTTAGTTTCGATATACAAAGTTAGACATGATAAAAATGGGAATTATAACAAATACTGAATATTTATACATAGGCAAGTAAATGATATACTATGAGCTTAATAAGTTTTGCATTAATCCAGAAAAATTTAAAGATCCCAATGGTTTACTATAAAACAGACAATAATAGACTTTTCACCAGAATCGTTAATTCAGACAGTGGATTCTAGATATTATGGATCTTAGTCAATAAAGAAAACGCTTTACTAAAAATTTATTTATTCAGGTGGAGAAAATTCTAGAAGCCCTGTAGTTCCCATAGGAATGCTGTTTTGGGGAAATAAAAAAGACAGAAACCTTAAAAAAAACAAAAACAAAAACAGTTAGACATAATAAGATCCTTGTTCTGAGTAGTTCATAACCAGTGGCTGTTTTTTTCATTTATTATTTTATTATTATTTTTAAAATTTATTGATTTGGCTGCATTTGGTCATGTGGGATCTTCTGTTAAAGCACATGGACTCTTGAGTTGTGGCTGGTGGACCTAGTTGCTCCAGGCATTTGGGATCTTAGTTCACCAACCAGGCATTGAACCCGTGTTCCCTGCATTGCAAAGCAGATTCTTAACCATAGGACCACCAGGGAAGGCCCTGTGGGGCTGTTTTCATTGTGAGCTGTTTTACATCTTCTTTCTTAATTTCCAGCTGTGGTCAATGTCATCGATGAAAATATTAGGCTGTGCAGAAGATTGATCATCGTTATCGATCCCGATGAGCTGAGCTTTGACCTATTAAAGAACCTGTCAGAAGAACAAATTGCGGTCTACAGTGCCCTCATCCAGGACGGGATAAAGGTCATCTTGATTGAACTGGGGAAGGTCAAGGACTACACTGCCTTGCCAGAGTCCATTCAGTATATCAAACAGAAGCACGGGGCCGTCCAGTGGAGTGGAGACTTCACAGAACAGTCCCAGTGTGCGAAGACCAAGTTCTGGAAAAAAGTGAGATATCACATGCCTCCCAAGAGGTGGCCGCCTTCTTGTCCAGCTGCTGAAGCACACGCCCTTTGACCTCACAGCCAGCAAGTGGGAGGCCCGTGTGGGGTTCATCTCCCCTGATGGAAAGAATATCATCCCAAGGGTTGTGCACAGTTAGACAAGGAAGCCTTGCATCTGGGCTGTTTGCTTGAAGCTTACTGTTTCTTGTTGTGTCCTTATGGAAAGACCTGGGTTTATCTGCTGCCTTTGCTCAGAGCCATTTCTGTAGGGGAAGACAGCACCTCTCGAGAAGCCCTCACTAACTGACTGGCTCTGAACACTCAGGAAGACTTGTGAACATGGAGGAGTAGCCTTTGAGCCCCTGGGGAGGAGCCTTGGAGGGTTTGAGAGTTGTGGTTCAGCTGTCAGGAGGTTTGGCACATGCTCTGACCCCCGTGGGGCTGGAGATGGGAGCCTGGGTGGTCAGATCCACAGAGGGACCCTGTGGGCTTGGGGAGGGCTGGCAGAGGCCAGCCTGCGGGGGCCCTGTCCTCAGCCCCTCTCACTCCTCTTGTGCAAATCAATGGCTGTGATGCTGCAGTCTGGGCCCCTGGGCACTGGAAGCAACTTGGAAGTCACCTAGACCTGTGGGGACCAACTCTGGTTGCCAGTGAATCTCCCCTCTGGTGGGCCTCCTGCTTTGCCCGTCCAACCAAAACAAGTCATGAGGCCCTTATTTTCCCCAGTCGGCCTCTGGCAGCCAGAATTCTGAGCCACCTGTGGCAGACACGGTCACCACACCAGGAGGATGGAGTTCCATTCTGAGCAGGCAAAGTCACCCAGCCAGCATGCCTTCTTCACAGGTCAGTTCATGAGTGAACAACTCAGAAGGGTCATCGACATTAAAATCGACTATAAAGCTTTATCAGTAATTTCAAACCCTGACATGGAGGAGCTATTATTATTTTTAAAATTTATTGATTTGGCTGCATTTGGTCATGTGGGATCTTCTGTTAAAGCACATGGACTCTTGAGTTGTGGCTGGTGGACCTAGTTGCTCCAGGCATTTGGGATCTTAGTTCACCAACCAGGCATTGAACCCGTGTTCCCTGCATTGCAAAGCAGATTCTTAACCATAGGACCACCAGGGAAGGCCCTGTGGGGCTGTTTTCATTGTGAGCTGTTTTACATCTTCTTTCTTAATTTCCAGCTGTGGTCAATGTCATCGATGAAAATATTAGGCTGTGCAGAAGATTGATCATCGTTATCGATCCCGATGAGCTGAGCTTTGACCTATTAAAGAACCTGTCAGAAGAACAAATTGCGGTCTACAGTGCCCTCATCCAGGACGGGATAAAGGTCATCTTGATTGAACTGGGGAAGGTCAAGGACTACACTGCCTTGCCAGAGTCCATTCAGTATATCAAACAGAAGCACGGGGCCGTCCAGTGGAGTGGAGACTTCACAGAACAGTCCCAGTGTGCGAAGACCAAGTTCTGGAAAAAAGTGAGATATCACATGCCTCCCAAGAGGTGGCCGCCTTCTTGTCCAGCTGCTGAAGCACACGCCCTTTGACCTCACAGCCAGCAAGTGGGAGGCCCGTGTGGGGTTCATCTCCCCTGATGGAAAGAATATCATCCCAAGGGTTGTGCACAGTTAGACAAGGAAGCCTTGCATCTGGGCTGTTTGCTTGAAGCTTACTGTTTCTTGTTGTGTCCTTATGGAAAGACCTGGGTTTATCTGCTGCCTTTGCTCAGAGCCATTTCTGTAGGGGAAGACAGCACCTCTCGAGAAGCCCTCACTAACTGACTGGCTCTGAACACTCAGGAAGACTTGTGAACATGGAGGAGTAGCCTTTGAGCCCCTGGGGAGGAGCCTTGGAGGGTTTGAGAGTTGTGGTTCAGCTGTCAGGAGGTTTGGCACATGCTCTGACCCCCGTGGGGCTGGAGATGGGAGCCTGGGTGGTCAGATCCACAGAGGGACCCTGTGGGCTTGGGGAGGGCTGGCAGAGGCCAGCCTGCGGGGGCCCTGTCCTCAGCCCCTCTCACTCCTCTCGTGCAAATCAATGGCTGTGATGCTGCAGTCTGGGCCCCTGGGCACTGGAAGCAACTTGGAAGTCACCTAGACCTGTGGGGACCAACTCTGGTTGCCAGTGAATCTCCCCTCTGGTGGGCCTCCTGCTTTGCCCGTCCAACCAAAACAAGTCATGAGGCCCTTATTTTCCCCAGTCGGCCTCTGGCAGCCAGAATTCTGAGCCACCTGTGGCAGACACGGTCACCACACCAGGAGGATGGAGTTCCATTCTGAGCAGGCAAAGTCACCCAGCCAGCATGCCTTCTTCACAGGTCAGTTCATGAGTGAACAACTCAGAAGGGTCATCGACATTAAAATCGACTATAAAGCTTTATCAGTAATTTCAAACCCTGACATGGAGGAGCTTAGATACAGTCCAGCTCTTATTCTGTGGTTGACAACTGCTAAGCTGCTAAGTCACTTCAGTCGTGTCCAACTCTGTGCGACCCCATAGACAGCAGCCCACCAGGCTCCCCTGTCCCTGGGATTCTCCAGGCAAGAACACTGGAGTGGGTTGCCATTTCCTTCTCCAATGCACGAAAGTGAAAAGTGAAAGTGAAGTTGCTCAGTCGTGTCCGACTCTTCGCGACCCCATGGACTGCAGCCCACCAGGCTCCTGCGTCCATGGGATTTTCCAGGCACGAGTGCTGGAGTGGGTGCCATTGCCTTCTCCAGGCTGTGGTTGACAACAGCAGCCTGCAAAGGTGGCTGCTGTGCTCGGAGAGTTCCTGTCCCCCAAAGTCATGTATTTGAATGCTAACACCTGAACTACGGTGCTGGAGAAGACTCTTGAGAGGCCCTTGGACAGCAAGGAGATCAAACCAGTCAGTCCTAAAGGAAACCAACCCTGAATATTCATTGGAAAGACTGATGCTGAAGCTCCAGTTCTTTGACCACCTAACTCGAAGAGCTGACTCATTGGAAAAGATCCTGATGCTGGGAAGGATTGAGGGCAGGAGGAGAAGGGGACAACAGAGGATGACCTGGTTGGATGGCATCACCGACTCAATGGACATGAGTCTGAGCAAGCTCTAGGAGATAATGAAGGACAGGGAAGCCTGACGTGCTGCAGTCCATGGGCTTGCAAAGACTTGGACATGACTGAGCGATTGAAAAACAGCAACTCCTGGTGTCATCTTTTTAGGAGGTGGAGCCTTTGAGAGGCGACTGGGTCCTGAGAGTGGAGCCTCGGTGGATAGAATCAGTGCTCAAAATGAAAGAGACCCCAGACAGCTCCTTTGCCCCTTCTGCCATGTGAGAATATAAGAAATCTGCCGCCTGGAAAGGGGACCCCCCAACTCAGCCATGCTGGCACCCTGGTCTCAGACTCCCAGCCTCTAGAACACTGAGAAATAAATGTTTGTTGCTTATAAGCCTCCCAGCCTATAGTATTTTGTTACAGCAGCCAAGCAGGCTTGAGTATGGCCCTGATGAAGCATCGTAGAGGCTGGAGGGGGTCGGCCTGTGGGCAGGCCTTAGTGTGTGCATTTTCACTGGTTTGGGGGCATCCTTTAATATTTTATCTCAGCAACTGAACACGTCTCTAAGCTGCTAAAGATCACAAAGTGTAAACCTCAAGTGAAATATTTGCCATTGTGGATACCCAAGAATTCTCAAATTCTCTCTATTTTATTACTAGCAATTGCAGCACTTTCATTTTCAATTTCCACTCATTTTTTAATGAAATTGTAGGAAAGCAAAAGGTGAAAAGGCAAATAATTCAGTTAGACTGGCTTTGCCACTGAAATGTAGGTTGGCTGGTAAGGGCTGAGAATATTCATTTGTCAGCTGACAAGGCGAGCATGCGGGTGTATGTAGTCGCTCAGTCGTGTGGACTCTGCGACCCCATGGACTGTAGCCTCCAGGCTCCTCTGTCCATGGGATTTCCCTGGTAAGAATACTTAAGCGGGTTTCCATTTCCTACTCCAGGGGTTCTCCCTGACCCAGGGATTGAACCCTGCATTGCAGATGGATTCTTTAACTCTGAGCCATCAGAGAAGCAACTCAGCTGACAAGGGCTCACGCTCAATGTGCATAAAACAGAAGGTTAAAAAAGGCAGGTTGTAGGAGAGCTGAAGGCCTGGTTCATTCACTCGTTTCAGCAGCTGGACTTGGTGAGGTGAAAGGTGCTGTGTCCCCCGTCCTTGGGGGTGGGTCCCATGTCACCTGGGCGAACCTCAGGGGACAGAAGCTGGCCTGGAGGTAGGGGTGATGTTAACACAAGCTCATGTGCCTGGTGCACAGTGAGGTCAAACAAGCTGAAACATCGGAGGCTGGGCCAGAGAAAGGTGTATTTCAGGGCCATGCAAGGAGAATGGGTGGCTCGTGCCCTAAGAAGCCCCAAACTCCCTGAGGGTTTCAACAAAATCCTTTTAAAAGCCTGATGAGAGAGGAGGATCACAGATGTATGATCAGCTCGAGCATGATTCTGATTGGCTGATGGTGAGGCAGCAGGTGATATCATAGGGACAAGCATCATCAGTCCCAGGGCACGGGACCCAGGGTTCACTCCCTGGTCAGGGAACTGGATTCCATGTGCCACTGCAACTTAAAACCTGGAGCAGAAAAATAAATACTTAAAAACAAAACATTATCAGTTCTTAGGCTCCAAGAGGCCTGGGGCTGGTTGTCAAGTAGTTAACATTTTCCATTTGTTGAAGAGGGAGATTTTTATTTTATCCTCAAAAAACCTCAGGAAATGTGCACCAAATACTGTCATCCAGGTGCTTCAGCAAGGAGATCAAGCAGAGGAAGCAGGGGAAGGCCCCACGGGGTCCTGCTCCCTTACAGTGAGAGGTGAAGAGGTCAGTCAAGGTGGCAAGCAGGTGCTCCGCCCCTCTAGCTTCTGGTTCATTCCTGTAATGACTAAGTCGCCCACAAAACCCACTTCCTGTGGTCTCTCCCCTCGAACACCATGCATCTGTCCCCGAGAAAGGGCAGCCTCAAGGCTGAGTCATGTCAAACAAAGGGTCCAGAGAGCTGGTCTTTCCCCAAAAGACTGAGACACACACGTGAAAGTGCTTGGCACGCTCCGAGGTCCGACGAGGAGCTGTCTAACCAGTGGGGAGTGGATGGCGGGGCTGGTTCCTCAGTGCCTCCTGGCACCCCCTCCATCTCCCTGCCCCCCCCCAGTGACTCAGAGGCTTCCTGCTGGCCCGAGGCAGCTGACCTTTCCTCAGCGCTCCATCCCACTTCACAGTTATAAACTTTCCTTCCACGCTCACTCCTGTGGTTGATTTATCCAGGGTGTGTGTGTGTGTGCAAAGTTCAGAGAGTGGAAAATTCCTCCTTGGTTTCCTTCTTAGAGACTTCTCTACAGATGACAAGCCCACAACATCTGGAATAAATGATGGGGGTTGGGGAGCCCTCAGAGTTGCAGGACGTTGGGATGAAGTCCTGGAGGCCACACGTCTCGAACAGAATTCTCCTAGGGCCCTTGAGTGGCGGAGGATGGAAACTCTGTGCCTCTGTCCCTCTTCCCCTGCCAAGCCCAGGCGGCTTCTAAGGGACGCTGGTGTTTGTTGCAGTCAAACTGAAACCTCACCCTCCTCTTCTTCCTCCTAGAGGAAGGCGGAAGCAGACCGTGAGCCCTGGCTCTTGCCCTCGTGAGTCACCTCTCCCCAGAGGCTCTTTTATTCTTCTTATTTTTAAAATCAAATCCACAAAATTGAGAAAGCCAGTACAGTTCCTGCCTGTGAGTTGTAAAGGGAAACACAGATTCCAAAACCTGCACATTTGCCAATCTGTTTAGGTAGGTTTTTCAGGAATGTGTCTGCTTTTCCCTAAATAATCTGTTGGTTCTGGTCTCCCATTGACTCAAACTCTTGAAACAGAGCAGGACCTTCCCCCAGCAGGTCTTCTGCCTCCCCTCTGTCCGTGGAAAACTTTAGTCAAAGGATAAGTTTAATCAGAGAAATGAGAAAGGCAGAAACAAAGGGAAACAGTCAGAGGAGAGTGAATAATAAAGAGGTAGTCATTAAGCACAGTCAAGGATCTTTAGTTTCTTGTCAAGGGCTATAGATAATATTCTCAGCTGTATCCTGTGAGCTGTCTTATAGATACTAAAACACCAGATGGGAGAAGTTAACTGCATGATTAAAAGATTGTACAGAGGACATAAGCTGTCACAAATCCAAGAACTGGCCTCAGAGAAATGGAAACAAATGGACCCTGGAACTGCAGATTAACTGTACCTAAAACAGTCAAAGTACTCCAGTACTTTGGCCACCTCATGCGAAGAGTTGACTCATTGGAAAAGTCTCTGATGCTGGGAGGGATTGGGGGCAGGAGGAGAAGGGGACGACCGAGGATGAGATGGCTGGATGGCATCACTGACTCAATGGATGTGAGTCTGAGTGAACTCCGAGAGATGGTGATGAACAGGGAGGCCTGGCGTGCTGCGATTCATGGGGTCGCAAAGAGTCGGACACGACTGAGCGACTGAACTGAAAACAGTCAAGATGACACTGGTCAGGCCACCAGTGACAATCTGAAGATGACTATCAAGCTGACTCTGCTGTTCTGCATGTATCCCCAACCCAGCCTATGAAAGTTCTGTGGGGGGAGTTGGCTTTTGGACAGATGTCTGCCCTTACCCCCAAGTTGCTGGCATCTGAAATAAAGCAAACTTTCCTTTCCACCAACTTGGCCTGTTTATTGGCTTTTGGGCATTGAGCAGTCAGACCCATCCCACGCCTTTCAGGAACAGTCTGACAAAACACAAAAATTAGCTTTTTGCTACTTTGGCAATATATAAACAAGCTGCTTTAATATGGCACGTGGTTGTTTGATTTTCTCGCCTTTCTCGACTGCTTTGGGAGGGTGTGCATTTTAAGCTGTCTTGATCAGAGGCTCTCTTATTAACAACAACTGCCATGCCCCACCTCTGATGCTCTGATCTGACTGTTCCTAGGAGCACAGCAGATGTTGATCTGCAAGGACCTCAGCGACTTTACTGAAGGAGAAGGGAGAGCAGGAGAATGGAATCCACAGGGAGACTCATCAGAGGACTGGCCCTCAGGTGGTTTTCTTGTCTTTACTGGGAGGCTGCCCAGCCCCCACCTCCCAGCCCCTGGGAAGAGCAGAAAGCGCATCTTTTCTGAATGCAAGTGGAGAATGGGGCCGTGGGGGACAGGGCTGCACTCACGTCAGCTGAAACGGTGGCACTAAAATGTTTCACGGGGCGGCTCGTGCTGTGGTTTGCTCTGTCTCCTCTTCCCTGCCTGCCTCCAGGTTCCTGATGCAGGGGGGGTTGGGGTGGGATTCTTAGACCCAGCTGAGCTCTGCCACAGAGGAGAGCTGGATGGGGTGAGCGCCAGTGGTCCCGGTGGACTCAAAGCCTGTGCCTGAAGACTGTACCCCTGACCCCCCTCTGTCCACAATGAAATACTGTGCTGTTCAGTCACTCAGTTGTGCCCGACTCTGCGACCTCACGGACTGCAGCACACCAGGCTTCCCTGTCCTTCACTATCTCCCAGAGCTTGCTCAAACTCATGACCATTGAGTCGGTGATACCATCCAACCATCTCATCCTCTCTCATCCCCTACCTGCCCTCAATCTTTCCCAGCATCAGGGTCTTTTCCAGTGAGTGAGCTCTTTGCATCAGGTAGCCAAAGTACCGAAGCTTCAGCTTCAGCTTCAGCATCAGTTGCTGCTGCTGCTGCTAAGTCGCTTCAGTCGTGTCTGACTCTGTGCGACCCCATAGACGGCAGCCCATGAGGCTCCCCCGTCCCTGGGATTCTCCAGGCAAGAACACTGGAGTGGGTTGCCATTTCCTTCTCCAATGCGTGACAGTGAAAAGTGAAAGTGAAGTCGCTCAGTTGTGTCCGACTCTTAGCGACCCCATGGACTGCAGCCCACCAGGCTCCTGCGTCCATGGGATTTTCCAGGCAAGAGTGCTGGAGTGGGCTGCCATTGCATCAGTCCTTCCAATGAAAATTCAGGGTTGGTTTCCTTTAGGATTGACTGGTTTGATCTTGCTGTTCAAGGGACTCTCAAGAGTCTTCTCCAGCATCGCAGGTCTAAAGCATCAATTCTTCGGTGCTCAGCCTTCTTTATGATCTAACTCTCATATCCGTACATGACTAATGGAAACACCATAGCTTTGACTATACAGACCTTTGTTGGCAAAGTCACATCTCTGCTTTCTAATACGTTGTCAAGGTTTATTATAGCTTTTCTTCCAAGGAGCAAGTGACTTTTAATTTCATGGCTGCAGTCACCATATGCAAGGCTTTTCTGGTGGCTCAGACAGTAAAGAATTTGCCTGCCAATGCACGAGGTGTGAGTTTGATCCCTGGGTCAGGGCATGGCAACCCACTGCAGTGTTCTTGCCTGGGGAAGCCTATGGACAGAGGAGCCTGGCAAGGCTACAGTTCACGGGGCCACAGAGTCAGACCCGACTGAGCAGTTAACACTTTCACTTTTCAGCCACTGTCCGCAGTGATTCTGGGAACTAAAAGAGTAAAATCTGTCCCTGTTTCCACCTTTTCCCCCTGTTTGCCATGAAGTTATGGACTGGATGCCATGATCTTCATTTTTTGAATGTTGAGTTTTAGGCCAGCCTTTTCACTCTCCCCTTTCACCCCCATCAACAGGCTGTATCAAGTGGTGAGTCCGGCTCCTCTTGGGTTGCATAACTTCTGGGTCAAAGGGCTTTGTTGTTCCGTGACCGCAGGGCAGCAGAAGTCTTCCCTATAGCCAAGTCTTGAGCCAACAGAACTTCCTGCCTGTGTAACAGGATGACATCAGGAGGGAAAGAAAGTAGTCCCGTGGGTGAAGGATCTTGTGAAAGAGAAAAGCATTTCCTCTCTTGATACAGGGGGAACCGAGGTTAACGCCCCAGCTTGGAGACATCAAAGGTCTCCCCGCGGCGCTACTGCGCCCTCTGCCGGCGAATCCGAGTGAATGCGCCCCTTGTGTGGGAGCCTGTAGCATCCCGGACTGAGGACGCAGCATCCTTAACCTCGCAGGTGCCCGTGCAGCCTGTCGGGGTCTCCACCTGAAGGCCATTTTGTCTCTTCCTTCTTAGGCTGTGGGAAAGGTTGAGAAAGGGCCATTTTCTAAGCCTGCCACTGAGTTTCTAACCCTCGGGCTTCCAAGCCTGCAGCCATCTGTCCACGAGTTGTGATAGGGACCAGGAGGCTGCGCTTTTATGCCCACAAGGCAGGGGTCTGAGGTGGTGATTCCTGAAAGATTGCCCCGCCACATACTGCCTGGATTCCAACCACACTCCACACCTACTAACTGAGTTCATTTGCTTAATCTGTGGCTTCTAGTCCCCCAAGGCAAGTCACATATTCTGTTTTAGTTTCTTCCTCTGTAAAAAAAAAAAAAAAAAAAAAATACAAGTATCAATATTGCAGGACAACCAGCCAGTAAAATTGGTGCCTAGTGAGACCTCAGTGAACGCTGGCTTTTATTCTTCTTACATTGTTACAATAATTCATGGCTTCCCTGATAGCTCAGCTGGTAAAGAATCCACCTGCCAATGCATAAGGCACAGGTTCCATCTCTGGGTCAGAAAGATCCCCTGGAGAGGGCATGGCAACCCACTCCAGTATTCTTGCCTGGAAAATCCCATGGACAGAGGAGCATGATGGGCTATAGTCCATGGGGTCACAAGAGAGTCGGACATGACTCAATGACTAAACAACACCAATAATAATTCATATTATTTTTACTGTAATGTCATTTTTACTATAGCTATTATTTCACAGTTATAAATTTTGTTGCCACACTAATGATAACAACGATAAGTAACATTTATGGAGCACTCACAACATTCCAGACATTTTTCTACATGCTTTGTACATAATGGCTCATCATCAGCGCTGCGAGGTGGCACCCTAAGGATTTCCACTTTGCAAGTGAGGAAGGAGGCTTGATCTGGTGTTAGAGGGGCTTGGGAGGCAGAGACCCTGGCTTCCAGGTGGCTAGTCTCTCTGTTCCATTAGCCCAGTGAGCCATCTCTAGAATCTAGGTGACGGTAATACTTTCTTGATAGGGAGAAGTAAATATTAAGTGCTATATATAGAAAGGACTGGAAGTCCTACACACAACTGCTAATCAGTATTACTGTAAAGTTTACCCAAGACTAATGTATAGGGTCCAGAAATGGTCCAGAAATGGTCTGGACCTAACAGAAGCAGAAGATATTAAGAAGAGATGGCAAGAATACACGGAAGAACTGTACAAAAAAGTTCTTCACAACCCAGATAATCATGATGATGTGATAACTAATCTAGAGCCAGACATCTTGGAATGTGAAGTCAAGTGGGCCTTAGAAAGCATCACTACGAACAAAGCTAGTGGAGGTGATGGAATTCCAGTTGAGTTGTTTCAAATCCTGAAAGATGATGCTGTGAAAGTGCTGCACTCAATATGCCAGCAAATTTGGAAAACTCGGCAGTGGCCACAGGACTGGAAAAGGTCAGTTTTCATTCCAATTCCAAAGAAAGGCAATGCAAAAGAATGCTCCAACTACCGCACAATTGCACTCATCTCACATGCTAGTAAAGTAATGCTCAAAATCCTCCAAGCCAGGCTTCAGCAATACGTGAACCGTGAACTCCCTGATGTTCAAGCTGGCTTTAGAAAAGGCAGAGGAACCAGAGATCAAATTGCCAACATCCGCTGGATCATGGAAAAAGCAAGAGAGTTCCAGAAAAACATCTACTTCTGCTTTATCGACTATGCCAAAGCCTTTGACTGTGTGGATCACAATAAACTGTGGAAAATTCTGAAAGAGATGGGAATACCAGACCACCTAACCTGCCTCTTGAGAAATCTGTATGCAGGTCAGGAAGCAACAGTTAGGACTGGACATGGAACAACAGACTGGTTCCAAATAGGAAAAGGAGTTGTGGTGTTGGAGAAGACTCTTGAGAGTCCCTTGGACTGCAAGGAGATCCAACCAGTCCATTCTGAAGGAGATCAACCCTGGGATTTCTTTGGAAGGAATGATGCTAAAGCTGAAACTCCAGTACTTTGGCCATCTCATGCGAAGAGTTGACTCATTGGAAAAGACTCTGATGCTGGGAGGGATTGGGGGCAGGAGGAGAAGGGGACGACCGAGGATGAGATGGCTGGATGGCATCACTGACTCGATGGATGTGAGTCTGAGTGAACTCCGAGAGATGGTGATGAACAGGGAGGCCTGGCGTGCTGTGATTCATGGGGTCGCAAAGAGTCGGACACGACTGAGCGACTGAACTGAACTGAATGTATATTACTGAGTTCACAGAGTAGTTCCCCCTTATGAAAAACCTGATTTTACATATATAAAAAATAAGCTCATGAATTCAGAGAGTGATTATATTGTGTTGGCCAAGACATTTGTTCAATGTTTTACATAACATCTTACAGGAAAAAACATGAGTGAACTTTCGACTAGCTCAATATTTTTGCTTTTTTAGTAAAAATAGATTATGGGGCTCATTTAGTGAGTGATTCCCAAAGTTGATATGAACCAAATAAAAAACATAAAAACACAAAACACTGAAAAATATATGTATATTATATTGGATCCAAACAAAGGAGAGGAAGGATATATTTTCCCACATAATTGTAAGTAAAATAGAAAAGCATAGAATAAACTGAAAAAAAATGTGAGCAAGCATAAGAAAGATAAGGGTTGCTATTCTTAATGCCCACTAGAAAAAGGACCAGAAGATATGAATAGGAAATTCATAAAATAAGGGCAAATGCCTAGAAGAGAAAGTGGGGAACATGGCAAGTCACCTGTTGCTACAAGTTTAGGACACTTACAATGTGCCAGACTCCTATACTAACCTCTTTAATATAATTTCTCATTTACTACTGTCAGTGACCTTATATTTTCTCCACATTAAAAATCAAGAAATTAAGGATATAAGAGGTCACCCAGGAATAAGCAGCTGCAAGAAATGGCCCTAGGGAAATGCATCACTAAGTGTTTAATGATACTGTAGCTTTGCCCTTAAATGTCTTGATGTGATAATAATAGCATTGTTATGTTTCCAAAAGAGTCTTTGCGTTTTGGATGGGATATAATGAAGCATTTATGGATGAAATACTAAGATGTCAGAGATTAGCCTCAAAATAATTCAGCATAGAGAGAGGAGGAACCCTCTAGAGAATGGGAGAAAAAAGATGACCGTGAACGATGTTCATGGGGGCCCATGATATTATTCTCTCTATTTTTGTATATATGTGAACTTTTCTCCAAAATAAGTTTGAGCATTTCAGTAGGTTAAAAGGAGATTTTAAAAAACCAACTATCTCTAAGACACTTGAGCAAATTTGCCTATGAAAAAAGAAAAAGATTTGTTTTTCTAGCTAAGGGAAAAGGCGTGTGGTTTTCTTTTATTTTAAAAAATATAAAGAGCTTTTCCTTTTCCTGATTATTTGCCCATTGGAAACATTTGTAAAAACATGAAATTATTAAAAATATTTATTAATATTTTGGTGTATGTATGAATATTTACATAGATCTGATCTCACAATCTGTACCTAATTGTTCTCCAATAGCAGACTAATATATCAGCATGCCAGCATATCGTGGGCATAATTCCAATTCAATAAGATAGAGCTACATGGTTTTTGTTGAGCTATAACTGACATATAACTATACTAGTTTCAGGTTACAGCGTAATGATTTGTTATTTGTATTATTGTGACACCGTCCCCACAATAAGTCTGGTTAACCTCCCTCATCATACATAGTTACCATTTTTCTTCCTGTAATGAGAATTTTCAAGATCTCCTTTCTTGGCACCTTTCAAAACATGCAACACAGGATTATTAACTATATTCCCCACCCACCAGTTTTAATGGTTGCCTAGCATCCTATAGGAATTCCCTCATTGCTCAGAGAGTAAAGAATCTACCTGCAATTCAGGAGACCTGGGATTGATCCGTGGTCAGGAAGATCCCCTGGAGAAGGAAACGGCAACCCACTCCAGTATTCTTGCCTGGGAAATACTGTGGACAGAGGAGCCTGGAGGGCCAGTCCTTGGGGTCGCAAACAGACACAACTGAGCAACTAATAGTAGCATCCCATTGGATAGAAGTATTATAATTTTTAAACTAATCCTTGATTTAAGGATCTTTCGGGACTTCCCTGGTGGTCCTGTGGTTAAGACTTCACCTCCCAGTGCAGGGGATGGGGGTTCGATTCCTGGTCAGGGAGCTAAGATTCTACATGCCTCATGGCTAAAAGTCCAAAACATAAAACCAAAGCAATATTGTAACAAATTCAATAAAGACTTTTAAAAATGGTCCATAAAAAAATATTAGAAAAAAAAGGGTCTTTCGGTTTTTTTCCAATTTGTTGCTTTTGCAAATGTGGTGCATTCATCTGGTGATTTGTCTTGGATAGGTGACTGGAAATAGAATTTCCAAGTTAAGACATCTGAAACATCCTTCCAAATTCCCCCTCAGAAAGCTTGTGGTTGTGACTCATACCATACTGGTTGAAGATACCAGAGAGTGAAATCTTTATTCATAGATGAAGAATTTCAGGCTCATGTTTAAATTGTTATTTTGGTCATAACAATGGAAAATTTCTTGTTTCATACATTTGTGTATGCTTCAAAAGAGATGATCAAGAAGATGGGGTGGGATATTTGGGGTCTTGAAGGGCCAGGTTACACACTTCTCGGGGTGGGGGAAGTGTGTAACCTGTGTAAGGGAAGTGTGTAACCTGTGTAAAGGAGTTCAGTTCAATCGCTCAGTCATGTCTGACTCTTTGTGACCCCATGGAGGCACGCCAGGCCTCCCTGTCCATCACCAACTCCCAGAGTTCACTCAGACTCACGTCCATCAAGTCCGTGATGCCATCCAGCCATCTCATCCTCGGTCGTCCCCTTTTTCTCCTGCCCCCAAACCTCCCAGCATCAGAGTCTTTTCCAATGAGTCAACTCTTCTCATGAAGTGGCCAAAGTACTGGAGTTTCAGCTTCAGCATCATTCCCTGCAAAGAAATCCCAGGGCTGATCTGCTTCAGAATGGACCGGCTGGACCTCCTTGCAGTCCGGCACGGGTCTGTCTCCCTGGTGCGTGCACCTGTGGGACTGTGCGCGCTGATGCTGGTGGCCCTGGGGGCGCGGTCTCCAGCAGTACCTCGACTTGGTGGCGGGGCCACTCCTGCGGGTCTGGGCTCTCTTGCTGCCCCATCCAGTTGCATCCTAAAACCTTGACAACCCATAGTATAGAGACGCGGAGAAGTGCAGGGCTCCAAACAAACGATGGGGGGAGGCAGCCAGGCATCCATCTGCCTGCTACCCACCCCGGTAGAGTAAGTTACTTACACAACAGCCAGGTCCCAGCTCTATCCTTTCTCCTTTCCCTGCCCGCCCCAGGTGAAAGAGGCCGATGATTTTGGTTTTAAGAGAAGAGGACCAAGGTGAGTCAGATGGGCTGCCGTGGAGAGCTGCTCCCCTGTGAGGAGTGTGAGCCCCTAAAATTAAGAGGAGGCTTGTGATTGGAGGATGTCCCTGCCCTGCTCCGCTGTCACTCGCTCTGAGTTAATTTCGCATAGCACAGGTGACAGGCACAGATATTCCTGAGAAGAGACGCTTGGGGAGGCTATAGGTCTTGTGAGTAGGTATTGACATCAGTTTGTTGGGAAGCTGGGTCATTCGTAGAAATGTGGCTGGACCTAGAGACTGTCATACAGAATGAAGGAAGTCAGAAAGAGAAAAAAAATTATCATATATTAACACACAGATATGGAATCTAGAAAAATGGTACAGATGATCCTATTTGCAAAGCAGAAATAGACACACAAATGTAGAGAACAAATGTATGAACACCAAGCGGGCAAGAGAGGGATAGAAGGACCTGGGAGATTGGGATTGACACATATTGAGCCCCTAAAATTAAGAGGAGGCTTGTGATTGGAGGATGTCCCTGCCCTGCTCCGCTGTCACTCGCTCTGAGTTAATTTCGCACAGCACAGGTGACAGGCACAGATATTCCTGAGAAGAGACGCTTGGGGAGGCTATAGGTCTTGTGAGTAGGTATTGACATCAGTTTGTTGGGAAGCTGGGTCATTCGTAGAAATGTGACTGGACCTAGAGACTGTCATACAGAATGAAGGAAGTCAGAAAGAGAAAAAAAATTATCATATATTAACACATAGATGTGGAATCTAGAAAAATGGTACGTATGATCCTATTTGCAAAGCAGAAATAGACACACAGATGCAGAGAACAAATGTATGAACACCAAGCGGGCAAGAGAGGGATAAAAGGACCTGGGAGATTGGGATTGACACATACTCACTATTGATACTGTGTATACAATAGATAGGGCTTCCCAGGTAGCTCAGCGGTAAAGCAAAGAAAAACAAAAAACAAAAAAGTCCACCTGCCAATGCAGAAGCCTCGGGAGATGTGAGTTCGATCCCTGGGTCTGGAAGATCCCCTGGAAGAGGGCGTGGCAACCCGCTCCAGTATTCTTGCCTGGAGCATCCCATGCACAGAGGAGCCTGGCGAGCCACAATCCGTGGGGTCACACAGAACTGGACACGACTGAAGTGACTTGACACATACAGTAGGTGATTAATATGAACATACTGCAGAGCACAGGGAACTCTATTTAATGCTCTGTGGTGGTCTGAATGGGGAAGTCTGGACAGGAGGGCATATATGCGTATGTATGATTGATTCATTTTGTTGTACGGTAGAAACGTATACAACGTTGTAAAGCAAGTCTACTCCAATAAAAATTAATTTTTAAAAATCTGCTTGTTGGAATAAATCAACAGTCTGAAATCCTTTACTGGGGTGGGTGGAAAATAGCAGGATGTGTTCTCCCGGCCTCCGTGTTTGAAAACCATTCCCTTCTGAGGTTTCCATCTTTTCCGTTTCTAATAACATCAATCAGCTGGGAAAATCCCCACACACGTCTGAATGAACCAGAGGCAGGCTCTGTCCATCTCGTATGTGTTCTCCCGGCCTCCGTGTTTGAAAACCATTCCCTTCTGAGGTTTCCATCTTTTCCGTTTCTAATAACATCAATCAGCTGGGAAAATCCCCACACACGTCTGAATGAACGAGAGGCAGGCTCTGTCCATCTCATTCAGGGAGAAAAGCAAGCATCCACACTCTGACTCGGATGGAGGGTGGTGGTGGCCCCGGATCGGGGGAAGGTTCCGCTTTGCTGATGACAGAGAATCTGGAAGAGAATGACTTGTCCTCAGGGCTGCTGTCCCCATCCCAGGGCGACCCCCAGCCCCCTGCCCCGCCTCCAGTCAAGGCTGGCAGGCCCCGGGGCACAGTCTCTCCGTGAACCTCCCTTGTCTGCCCTCAAGGACCAGAACTGACTTTAACCCCCCCTGCAGACAGACAAGGGCTTTCCTGGTAGCTCAGCTGGAAAAGGATCTGCCTGCCGTGCCGGAGACCCCAGTTCAATTCCTGGGTGGGGGAGATCCCCTGGAGGAGGGCATGGCAACCCACTCCAGTACTCTTGTCTGGAGAATCCCATGGACGGAGGAGCCTGGCGGGCTGCAGTGCATGGGGTCACACAGTGAAGAGTCAGACACGACTGAAGTGCCTAAGCACAGACAGCAGGCAGACAAGCAGCGGGAATATCCCCACACCTCAAGCCCGGGCTGATGCAGGCCGCCCCCAGGCATCGGTTGTTGCTCTAAGTGTCCTGCAGGGAGAGCCCTGGCATTTTTAAAAATTCAATTTCAAAGGGTTTCTGTGAAGAATTGTAACGTTGATTTGACACAAAGCAATAATCATCTCATGCTTCTGTTCCTCAGTTGGGTCTGACAGTTCACTCAGGGACGATTCTCTTGGGCTTCCGCCCACCAGGAGAGTGGAGAAGGAATAGGCTCTTTCCATGAAACAAACACTCTTAGCAGAGGTGGCCCATGGAGTCTCTTCAGACTTGGGGTGGTTGCTCCTTGGGGTGGGGAGTGGGGAGGAAAGCGGTCAGGCTGTTGCCATGAAAAGGAAAAAGAAAATTTTTTTAAAGAAGGAGTTTTTTTTCTTTCCCTTCCACAAGAACAAAGATAAAGAGAACATTGAACAGGCCTGACCATTCCTATTTTTTTTTTTATTTTTTTTACTTTAACTGCTCCTAACTCTCATGTCTATAACTGAGTTTGCTTTTCTGCCCCTCGACTCTGCAGGGGCTGCACTTCACACCGATTATCCTTGGACTCTAGGTCTGATACATCCTGTATCTGGTGTTTACCTTTACAACACCCTTCCCCTTGTAGTTACATATCAGAAAGTAGGCCTCAGAGCCACCGAACTGCCAGCCGCGATTACTGGGTCACTGACTCCAGCCTATGACTGTCCTTGAAACAATGCAAGAGAAAAAAATCAAGGTCCTATCACCTGTGTTCCTCATCACCAACACCTGACAGCAGGCCCTCAGGGACACCCCTAGACTCCTCACGGGAGGGGCCCAGTTCTCGTAGCACGAGCCTATATGTTCCCCTCTCTGCTGGCTGCGAAAGCCACCTTTCTATTTCCTCCAAACTCTGTCTCCGTTTTTTTCATCTGGCTTCGGTGGGCCGAGGAGGCCAAGAGTTTGGCCAGCAACAAGGCCACGTCCTCGGCAGCGCCCCTGCCTCTCCATGGTCCCGTGGCTGTAACTGTCTGCACTCAGGGCGAATTAAGCACATTCTCCCATCTGTCTCAGGCCCAGCTGAAAATTGGAGATGAGAGAAGAGATCCTGCTTAGATTCCCTTTGGCAGAGACTTTCAGACAAGGAAGATAAAAGGTTCAGGTGCCAAGGCCCCACCTAGGTTACTTGATCCAG